>CATQJA010002255.1:0-194777 GCA_958295435.1 Mesorhabditis spiculigera
CATGGAAACCGCGTGTAGAGAAATTCTTCTACGGTAGCGGCTAAGATAAGTTACCTTATACAAAAGCCCCATTCGCGCAAGCGTCATGAGGTGTGACCGCGTAGTTCCTTACGCGACGAAAAAGGAAGGAAATAAAAGAAAAAAGGTGGTCAAAAGATTCGGTATGATAGAGCATGCCAGCAGAGATTCTTTTTGAGAAATTCTAAAATTAGTAGGTGCTCTGAGGTGTATCACGTCTACATTACGCCATGAAAATGTCTAACCAGGGCAAGCTAGCGGAGAGATTCTTTACGAAATCGCCATATGCTAACCGCTAAATCCCAGCCCCTGAACCGAAAGTGTGAATGGTTGGTATGTCGCGGCATGGTGTGGCCGTGACGTCTAATGAAATGTGTAAAGCCATAATCGGCCTCTTCGAATGGGGGTACACCACCCGGCTGGGCCGAGATGTCCCCCATTCCGTCTGTTCTCACCGCCCTGAGGGCACAAAAACCCGCAGCGCGGCAGCCGAGACGTGCACGCCGGGTGATTGGGAAAAGCCGAGTGAATCAGCGCCACAGGTGCGTATCAGGATAGAATTGAATACGAAGAGGCGTCGCATTACTTTAAAGGTATCGTCAAGGCTAGATTTTCTTAAGTCCATTTAGCCGCGAAAACAAACGTTGTTTTGATGAACCAATTTTTCAAAACTAAATAAGGGAAATGTTTCGAAACGTTTTTTACTAATTCTAAACCCGAAAACTTTACAAATTTTTTATTCAACAGATAAAAAGAAAGGTTTGCGACCAAAAATTGTTCTTGAATCGAAGTTTTTAGGGTAGAAATAATGGAAGTTTTTCTAGACAGTGTTTTACTATTTCAAAACGTAAAAACTTCCCCTCAGCAAAATTTTATTAAAAATAAAATATATAGATTTTTCCACCAAAATGACCGAGTTTTGACCAAATGTCGATTTCTTCAAAACTTTTTACGTTTTTAGATAGTTTTTCCAGTTGAAATCATGGTAAATTTTTCCTAAAAACACTATTAAGACATTTGCTGTTAAATTACTAGACGTTTCTAGACTTGTATAAACAAGTTCGGTCCCCCTGGGATAATGCGAAAGAACCGAAAGAGCTTGTTACGTTTACGTTTCATTACGGAACGTAATTTCGGCCGCGTGCGTTGGCGATCTATAGCCAAAACCGGGCTAAAATGCTCTGCCAATCCCTTTAAAACGACGTAGAATTGCGATAAACGCAGAAATATTTTAGAATTTTGGAAAGCTGTCAATTGAAGCCGGTATTACAACGCTTCCAAATCTGCTAGAACATCATGTAAACCTCAAGGTGAAGCTTTTCATTAATTCAAAAATTATGATTAAAAACCCTAAAAAAAGGAAAATTTATAAGTTTTCAACCTTCGAATCTGCGCGCCAGTCGCTAGTGTCTGGGCCGCGAATTAGGCAGCCGATTGTGAGTGTGTATTTGTTTGGGGGCGCGTCGCGCGATTTCCCTGTTGTGATCGCGTGAGAGAGAGGGCGAGAGAGAGAGAGAGAGAGAGAGAGAGAGAGAGCGAGAGAGAGAGAGAATAAACTGGCGACGGCCAAGAATTGATTGAGGCGAGGGCCACCCCTTCTCTCTCTCCTTCTCCCCCCTTTCTAACCTATCCCAGCAGCTGTCCCCCCGACTGCCCATCAATCTTTTTTGGCTAAAAGTTTTCTAAAACTAGTATTAATATTCTATAACGCCTGCCGAGGGTATATTTGGTTTCTATTTTCGGATTCCCCATGAAAAATCGGGCCCAGCCACGGCGTCGCCGCAGCGACTGAGAAGGTGGGAAATAATTTTTTGTGTTTTAACTTTGTTTTTCCTACTTTCTTAACTTTGTAAATTAATAATCAACGTTTTTAAAACGGCAACTGCTAAGAAAAATAATTACTATGGGAAAATAAATTCATTTTTGGCAACTTTACGGTTTACGGCGAAGAAAATCGCACGTTTTATCTGCTTGTAGGTCTTAGGGTTTATTTCCATGCATTTTGAAACTTGTTGACTATAAAATCAGCTGTTTTACAACCTCTAATGATTTTAATTATGTTTTAATGCAGAAATAAACTGCAAACGCCACGCAAAATGGCATATTTTAGCTGCGTTTAGTTTCAGAAGTGATTTTAAGGCTTTTTAAAACTTTCTAAATTAATAATCAAGGTTTTTGCACGCGTCAATGATAAGGAAATCGCTTTATACTAAAAAAATACACCATTCCGCAAGTTCAAAGTTCACCGCAAACAAAATCACACGTTTTATATGTTTTTAAGTTTCAGAAGTGTTTTTCCTACTTTTTAGGCGTCCTAAACACATATTAAAAATAATTTAACATCAAAAAACTTCAAAATCGCAATTTTCAGGCATTGATGGCCAGCAGCAGCGCAGCCGTCGACCACCAGGCCGTCGTCGGCGACCTGGAAAAAGCAGTTTCGGGCGCTGCTGAGGGGCCGCAACTCGTCGAAACGGAAAAGCGGGCAGCCGGCCGACGCGAAGAAGGAGCTGACGATCAAGCTGCGGTACAAGAGCGAGAATACGAAGGTAGGCAAGGTTTTTGGGGGTCTTGCGAGCTTCTTTGTGCCGTTGTTGAGCAAAAAAAAAGTATATTTTTCTTGAAAAACTATCAAAAACTATATAAAAACTGAATAGAACGATGGAAACGAACATAATTCCATAAAGAAACTATATAAAACCTATATATAACTCGTCAGCAATGTAAACCATTTAGATTTCACTACCAAGAAACGAAAATGGCACCGTCGACTTCTTGGAGTTGGGCGAATACCTGCAACGAACCTACGGGCAGCGGATGAACATGTTTTATACATATGTAGGTCTTGAATCTGCGTTTTCAAACTTGAAAATACATATTTATTATTAGATAGGTTTAAATTTTATTCGAATTTCAGGATTAAAGATGGTGAACCTACGTTTGTAAAGTTCTAAAGCTTAGAAACTCTAGTTTGAGTGTACCTTTTGTAGTTTCTAGCTCTTTTCTCGACAATAACTTATATTATAGAAGTTTTCTTGTAGTATGAAATTTATAAAAGGTATTTTAAAGCAGTTTTGTAGCTTGTAGCCATTTTTTAGCACGGCAGCAACATCATGGTAGCGATCACGAATCAGAAAGAGCTGGACACGGCTGTGCAGGTGGGGGTTTTGGCATGCTAGCAGTGATTTTTGGGGAAAACTACCTAGAAAATACTTTTAAATAGATTTTTCGTTTAGATGGTCGACCGAACGGGGCAGAAGAACCTCTACATCATCCTGTCGATGCACGAGGGCTCGTCTAGACAGCCGTTATCGATGATGCCCGATGAGTCCGGCGTGTATACATTGAGGGTAAATCATGTTTATTCCTTTAAAGGAGTTTTAAGCGGTTTTGAATAGTTTTTGAACTTTTTCTAAAATCCTAAACGTTTTTGCGTGCTTTTTTAGCGATGGAAAAGCCCATAAAAAGTTACGTAGGCTACGAAAACCTTATGAAACTTTATTTAAAAGCTTTATAACAGTTTTAAAGTATGTTTTTATCTAATCGGAAGCTTTTATCAAGTTTTGCCGCTTCGAAAAAGTTGTTGAAAACAAAAAAAAAGAGAAAAAGCGTCTTATTCCTTTTTCATAGTTTTCCTTTTAGTTTTTGCCTTTTTGGCCATTTTTCTTCTGGCAGACCTTGTATTAAACTTTTTAATCTTTTTTAAATGCTTTATCATGCTTTATTTTCAGGTAATCGAAGTGCCCTACACGAACAACACGCCCGAGCCGGCCGTCTCGACGCGAATGCTGAGCGCTGCCAGTTTGGACAGCGGCGCCGGATCGTTTGGAGCTGTGAGTTTGTCTTAAATAGTGAATTGTAGCAGTGAAAACAAGTAGTTAAGCAATTTTGAAAAGTTATCCATGTAAAAATGACAATTCTCCGCTTTTTAGAGCACCTCCAATCAACCGACGCTGCCCGTCAATTGGCGCAAGGGGAGATCGCTGGGTCGTGGAGCTTACGGCGAGGTAAAAAAAGGCTTGCAACCTTTGTAAAACATAACATTTAACTGGTTTAACTAGTGTTATTTATAATAATTACTAATCGGAATATAATACTTTTGTCATCAACCAATTATTGTTATTAAAAGGATATTATGAGTAGTAATATACGTAATATAACGTAAAATTTAGGTATTTGTCGCCTACGACATGGACACGTCGCGTGAAATCTGCCTGAAGCACATCCTCATCTCCTCCGATGAGACGTCGCGGCGGGACCTCAGCTCGTTCGAGACGGACGTCATTCGATTGGCGCAGATACAGTTGGTTTTTATTTTGTCGTAACTCGAGGCAGAATTACTGTATGGGCAGGCTAGCAGGATTCATTGAGGAATTTTGGGGCAAACTAGCAAGGTTTTTGAGGAATTTTAGTCGACCTAGCAAAGATTTCTGTGGAAAAACGTGGCAGGCTGGCAAGGTTTCTTTAGGAATTGTGAGGAGAACTAGCGGAGGTCCGGTCGGAAATGTTTAGCAGTCAAGCAGAGTTCATTGAGGAATTTTGGGCAAGCTAGCAGAGGTCTTTTGGGAATTTTCCGGATCCGCAATGATTTTTCAGGAAAGACAAGGCTGACTAGCAGGGTTTTTTTTAGGAAATGTGAGGCGGGCTGGCCAAGGTCCGTTCGGAAATCGATACCTCGGGCAAGCTAACAGGGTTTATTGAGGAATTTAGGACAATCAGGCACAATTTATGACGAATTTACGTAGTAAAAAGGTTTTTTGAGCAGAAACCTGGCAGACTAGCCATGTTTCTTTAGGAAATGCCAGGCCAACTAGCAGAGATGCTTTAGGAAATCTAGAGGCAATCTGACAAATCCCATTTGCACCTCCCCTGCCATTAATGCTCAATTTCCAGACATCCTCGCCTGGTCCGCTACCTCGGTGTCTCCACGATGCCCACCGACGTGCTGATTTTTATGGAATTCATGACCGGCGGTTCCGTCAAGGTGGGTGGATTTTGACTTGAAGGTTCCTTTAAAAGCTGATATAACTATTTCATTTTTAATTTTATTTGTTTAGGACCTGATCAACCAGTTCGGGAATCTCAGCGAGAAGGTGGCCGAGAAGTACGCGCGTCAAGTGCTCGAAGGGCTCATCTTTTTGCACGAGGAAATGATTGCGCATCGCGACATTAAGGTGAGATTTTGAACGGATTTTAAGAGTTAAAAATTTTGTATTTTTTCACCTAGTTCTGGGATATCTTGCAGGTTTTTTGAAGAAATTTAGGCAACTTTGCGGTGTTTCTTTGGGAAAGGGCAGGCTAGCAGAGATTCTTTAGGAAAGGGCAAGCTAGCAGAGATTCTTTAGGAAAGGGCAGGTTAGCAGAGATTCTTTAGGAAAGGGCAGGCTAGCAGAAATTCTTTGGGAAAGGGCAAGCTAGCAGAGATTCTTTAGGAAAGGGCAGGCTAGCAGAGATTCTTTGGGAAAGGGCAAGCTAGCAGAGATTCTTTAGGAAAGGGCAGGCTAGCAGAGATTCTTTAGGAAATTGGGAGGCTAGCAGAGATTATTTCGGCCGATTAATCGATCGAAATCGATTTTTTTCAGAGCGCTAACCTGATGCGCGACATCAACGGCAGCGTGAAGATTGGGGATTTCGGCTCGGCCAAGCAGCTACAGGTTAGGAATTTAGTTTTTTTTTGTTTTTAGGGTTTGAAAATTTAAATAAAAACTTAAAAGTTAAAATGGAGGTACGGTAATCTAAAATTTTTGCCTTTTTTAGGCTCTAGCCACTCAACGCGGCTCCTGCGGCGGCACCCCGCACTATTTGGCCCCGGAAGTGGTCCTCGGCGAGAAAGAGTGAGTTTTTTTTGGGATTTAAAGAGCTTTTGAAAACAAAAATGCATAAGAATTGGTGAAATTTAATGCTTTTTCAGTGCTGGCCGTCGCGCGGATATCTGGAGCCTCGGAGTGACGCTCGTCGAGATGGTGACCGGAAGTGTGCCGTATCGGGTAAATTACTATTTGCAGTTTTAAATTACTTTAATAATTTTTATACATTTTTTAATCAATTTTTTGAATATTGTGAGTTTTAATTACTTTTTTTAGAAGCTCCCCGACATGGAAGCCACGCTAAAAATTGCCTTCGAAGAGCCACAGTCGGAATTGCCGGAAAAGGTGATTTTTGGTGTTTTCCAAAAGAAATTCTGCTAGCCTCCCGATTTCCTCAAGAATCTCTGCTAGTTGGCTCTAATTTTTGGCCGGAAATTCATAGCATTTTTTCAGATTAATTCCACGCTGCGGACGCTGGCGAGACTGTTGATGACGAAAAACTACGACGACCGGCCGACGGCTCGCCAAATCTGGGAATCGACCGTCTGGACGGTGCCGGATTAATTTTTCTGTGGTATTTTTGCATTAATTACTAGTTTTTTGTTGTTTTTAGGCCGTTATTAGTACTACAACGTATTCAGGGTATTTTTAGACCTTCCTAGCCCATTAGATGCTGTCCTTTCTGGATTCTTTCGCATTATCGGGGGCTAATTTTTTTCTAAGCCTCCAGAAATGCCTAAAACCTTAAAAGAAGGTATTTTAATCGTATTTTTGGTAAAATTTGACTATATTTGAATTTAAAACATTAAAAATCTAGGAAAAAATTTTTAGGTGAAATTTTGGTCGAAAATCGTCCATTTTTGTCGAAAAATAGCTATTTTTGTAATTGTGTCATCGAAATTTGTAAAGTTTTTACTTCTAGGAATAGTAAAAAAACAATAGAAACACTCGCTCTATTTATATTAAAAAAATCGGATCCTAATAAAAGGCCCCCCCCCGATAATGCAGAAGAGCCAATATCTCGTTTATTACTGTAAAAATGTATATTATTCTGTTTTTCGCTTCATTTGTAATTTTTTAATATTTTTATACCATTTTACGCTCATTTTCAAAACTCTCACTTTCAATTTTCACTTATTTACGGGTTGTCCGCGCCGCGTCACTTATACATTTGTCATTTTTGAGATTATTCTGGTCATATTTCGTGTTATTTTGTGTAATAAACAATTTTTGCTACTTTTTGTACTTTATTAAGTTATTAAAACGATTGATCGACGGTTTCCTATTTTTTTTGTTACCGTAATCATGATTTATTCCTTTGGGTTTTTTTCAGGAAAATGCTCGGGTCGCTGCGGGACACGTTGGCCAGCGTGCAAAACGAGCTGGCAAGCGGGTAAATTTTGATTTTGTTTATATTCCGTTAATTTAATTTTAATTATATAGAATTTTTGGTTTACTTATATAGATTTATATTAATTTTTTACGGGGGTTGAACCCGGCCGTCAATTTTAACCCCCCTCCTAACGCTTTGATACCCCTTTTGTCAAAAAAAAAAAAGCGCCTTCTCTCCTGATTATATAGGCATTTATTCCCCTTTTGCGTTGTATTTTTTTTTAATTTTTTTTTTAAAAAAGGTGTTCTTTATTTTTTATAGGAAAACTTAATTTTTATGTAAAAAACAAAACAAAATTGAAAATTTAAATACGTGCAATCATAAACAGGCCATAAGCGTGACGACGTCATAGGCCCCCTTCTCTTCCTCCCCCCCCTTGAGATATCCTCCGGACACGCTGACGGACGTTGCATGCAAAGTGGCACACACACACACACACACAGACACTATTTTTTTATTATATGTAGGATTTAAATTGAAATTTTTGAAATAATATTTATATAGCTTTAAATACCGATTTTTTTTGTTTCAGTTTAAATGGTTTTAAATGTCGTTTTTTGTTTTTAGCACCGAAAAATTCGGGCAACGCTTTGACCGTTTTTACGGGCAGCTGGCCGAGAAAGTCAACGGAACCGCGTAAAATTTGGAATTTTGGAATTTGCACATTTTCTGGGCTTTTTGGGTCGCTTTGGGATGCTTTTTGGGTTTTGAAGGGACTAGGAAGTCAAGAAGGTGGTTTTGAGCGGTTTTTGACGGTTCAGACGAGCTAGCGGAGATCCTTTAGGAAAGGGCAGGCTAGCAGAGATTCTTTAGGAAAGGGCAGGCTAGCAGAGATTCTTTTGGAAAGGGCAGGCTAGCAGCGATTTTTTGGGAAAGGGCAGGCTAGCAGAGATTCATTAGGACAGGGCAGGCTAGCAGCGATTCTTTAGGAAAGGGCAGGCTAGCAGAGATTCTTTAGCAAAGGGCAGGCTAGCAGAGATTCTTTAGGACAGGGCAGGCTAGCAGCGATTCTTGGGAATCCAGAATGGAGGACACCCAGAGATTTTCAGGAACTCCCGCAGCATTCTAGCAAAATTTTTGGGAATTCGGACCATTTTGGGCAGGCTAGCAGGGATTCTAGAGGTTTCCCGGCGCAAATCTTTGAGCCTAAATGCACTCTGCGAGCTTGCCGTTTTCAGAAAAAATCGCTTACCAACTCCAGAATTCCATCCTTGGCTTCCCAGTCCCTTTAAAATTGTAAAATTTTATGATTCAGGTTTAATTTTCAATTTTCAGCGTGGAACGCCTGCGCATCAACGTGGTGCCCTCTTCGATGACCCAGCAACGGTACGCAATTTTTTTTAACGGATTGAATTTTTAATGGTTTTTAATTGGTTTTTAACGGCTAGGTTTAGTATAGCTTTTTGATGGAATTTTCAGTACCCGATGACGCACCGTCGTCCGAAAGGTCTCGGCAGGAAATAAGCGGATTAGCATAAAAATTCCGCGAGCGCACCTAGCTAGAGCAATTTCGCAGCCCTAGCGGCTTAAAAATTCGATACAACTAGTTTTTAAATCTAACATAAAATACTAGATTCTATTTTGGGATGCTTGCCGCAATTTGGTCGTCAGAAACGTTGTAATATTTGTATTTTAAGCTTTAATTAGAGCTTAATTTTAATTTAAGTAGTTTCTTTTAATTAATTTCATTTTTAGCTTCATTTTTGAGCTGAAGTGTTTCTTAATGACTTGTTTTGAGGCTTTTGCTGTGTTATTTAGGGTAGCAGCAAAATTCTTGTATTTTGTTTTATATCAACTTAATTCTTGTTTTTAGATGCCCGATCGAGACGGTGAACGAGCTGGTCAACACAGGAGCCGGGAGCGATTTGTTGTTAAAGTTAGTGTTTTTTTGCGGCATTTGGGTTTTTTATGGGAAATTTTCGGCGTGTTGTATTTTATATTTTGGGGTTTTGAAGCCCATTCCCTGGTTTAACACTGAAAAATCGTCCGAAAAATTGTCGGTTTTTAGCTTGGTGTTATTTTTAACCTATTTAACTTATTTTTTAATTTTTAACTTTTTAAAATTTTTTGACAACTTTTTAACTTTTTTTTACAGCTTTTTAGCTGATTTTTAACTCTGTGAAACAATGTTTTTATGAGCGTTTAGGATTTTTTCGACGTAATTTAGCCCGGAATTTTTAGTTGTGTTTTTTTGGGGGCAGTTTTGGCGTTTTGTATTTTGTAGTTTCGGGTTTTGCGGTCCATTTCGTGGTTTTTTCCTGGTTCAATACAGAAAAATTTAATTCATATTTATTCCTGCTTCTCCAATCCCTCAATTCTGAAGCTCCTTGGTGAGCTTGATCAGCTTCTGGTAGATTTCCGTCGTCTCGTTGACCAGCTTGATCATCTCGTCGACGGTGGCGAAGGCCTTATTGCAGTTTTCTTTCTGAAATCAGGGATTTTATTATTTTGCGTGATTTTGTAAGAAACGAATAAGCTAAAAATCGTTACCGTATTCTTCTCCAAGCACTCCTTCTCCACTTCCGCTTTGTGCTCCTGGTACTCCTTGGTGACGTCGAGGAACTCGTGGAAGGGATTCTCATCCGGGGCGGCGGTTTCCGTCTGGAAATTTCGTTTTTCTTGTTTTTTTTACGCCTGTTACGCTCCCTTAAAAGTAACCGGAAAGGCGACGCGTTGCGTTTAGCGGCTCGCGGCGAATTTCATATAGGATCTGGGTACTTTTGCATTATCGGGGGGGGGAGATAATTTTTTCCGAACCTCTAGAAAAGCCTAGAAACCTAATAGTGAGTATTTTAATAGTGGTCTTTAGAAAAAAATTATACTTTAAGGGGGGCATTATCTAAAAACTTCGGAAAAATTTTAAATTTTGTAAAAATTGACATTTTTAGCCGAAAAATCGTTATTTTTGTTTTTTCTGTATAAGTTGTAAAGTTTTTACGTTTGAGATTAGTGAAAATAGTTTACAAAAATTTCTACATTTTATTAGAAAAACTGGATCCGAAATGGAAACGTTGCCCCCCCGATAATGCCAAAGCGCCAGAATCCGGAACCAAAAATCCACAGCCATGCTTTGTTTGGCCCTTGAAAAATATATCACCTACCGTAGTTTCGGCCGCAAAAGCGATAGTAACCAGCAAAAATACAATGGCCAGTTTTGTCATTTTTACTGGAATTATCAGGATTTCGCGGTGTCGATAGGAGCCCAGCGGAAATTTGCCGGTTCCATCCCGGTCGATCTCTTTTATCCACCACCAATTGGGAGGGGAGAGATATCAAAAAATGAGAGAGAACCCCCGGGATTTTCACCACGTTGAGCAAGTTTTACACCGGTTACGTCATGTAATTATACTGTAGCTTGATGGCACGACGCCTTTAAAATACAATGAGTCTTCCTAAAGCATTTCTGCTAGCCTCTCCATTTCCCAAGGAATCTCTGCTGGATTGCCGATTTTCTAAGAATCGCTGCTAGCCTGCCCTTTCCTAAAGAATCGCTGCTAGCCTCCCCATTTCCTAAAGAATCTCTGCTAGTCTGCCCTATCCTAAAGAATTTCTGCTAACCTGTCTATTATGCCCATTACGACATGTAATTTTAAAATTTATAGAATTCCTCAAGAATCTCTGCTAGCTTGCCTACTATAACCATTACGGCATCTATTTCTGCGACCTTTACATTTCGATCCTTTGAAAGTTACCGTTTGTGACACGATCCCTTTAAAGCGTATCCTTCCTCACTAATCCATGCTCGATTGCCTCACCAATGCTCTCTGCTAGCCTGCCCAGCGTCTCGATTACGACATGGAATTCGGGGCTGAACCGTTGCTCCATTTAGCTTTCCTCAAGAATCACTGCTAGATTGCCCCGGAAATTAGCGTCGTTAATCGGCGACAATTTTGTAACTGTGTAGTTTGTAGTTTTCGAGCAATAGATAAATTTATGCCTAGAAAGGCTTTTCGCTGGCGGTCAAGTTTTGGATGTGGTTGAAGATCTCGTTGACCTCGGTGGCGATTCTCACCATGTCGTCGATTTTGTTGAAGAGTTTGTGGCACACTTCGGTCTAAAAAACCGAATTAAAAATCCTAAGGAATCTCTGCTAGCCTGCCCATTCCTAAATCTTCTCTGCTACCTTATTGTCCTCAGCGCATCCCTTCTCGAGCTCGGGCTTTTGCGCCTTGAACCCGTTGACCATCTCCATTAGTGCGTCGAACGGGCTTTTCTTCTCAGCGGCCTCTGTCTAGAAAAATTCGTGAATTTCTGGTACGACAGTACCTTTAAAAGGATTCGTGGTTCTTTTGCATTATCGGGTGGGAGGATCAGAAAAGCTTTAATAAATTTTTTAATGCTCTTTTTAATTTTTTAATGGTATTTTTAGTAATATTTAATGGTTTTCCAATGGAAAGACTATCTAAAAAACGGTAAAAATGTAACAATTGGAACTTTGGGTTAAAATCAGCCATTTTTGGTCGGAAAATCGATATTTTTGTATCTTTTAATCAAAATTTTGTAATGTTTTTACGTTTATAAATACTAAACTGCCATTTAGAAACACTACCTCTATTTATATTCGAAAAATTGGCTCCTTAGAAGAACGTTCCCCCCCCCCCGATAATGCACAAGCTTCAAATTCTCTATCATTCTGACTCACCAAGTTATTTGCGGCCAACAGCAGCGCGGCGACGAGGAACAGCGCGAATGGTTTGTACATGTTTTGTTCTTGACGGGGCTGTAGATAGGAAAGAGGTGGAAAAACCTGAGCCCGCTGGACCCTTTTATACCCGGAAAAACGGGACTGACCTTGCCGAATAGTTCCCCTGCATTTTTGTGCGGTTTCTCCATTTTTTCGGATGGTTCCGGGATGTCAGGGTCAATTTCGGGGATACGGTAATTGGGGCGAGGTTTAGGAAAACAAGAATGGAATCACCTAACCCTCGAAAAGCAGACTGGCAATGATTCTTTAGTGGAGGGCAGGCTAGCGTAGGTTCTGTAGGAAAGGACAGGCCAGCAGAGATGCTTTAGGAAAGGGCAAGCTAGCAGAGATTCTTTAGGAAAGGGCAGGCTAGCAGAGATTCTTTAGGAAAGGGCAGGCTAGCAGAGATTCTTTAGGAAAGGGCAGGCTAGCAGAGATTCTTTAGGAAAGGGCAGGCTAGCAGAGATTCTTTAGGAAAGGGCAGGCTAGCGGAGATTCTTTAGGAAAGTCTTTAAAAAAAGATTTTATTGGGCTACTGTAGCTTTAATGCCTCAACTCGTTCCACGACCTCCTTGATTTTCCTCGTCTTTTCCACTAGCCCTCCGATGAGACCCGCGATCAGAAAGCATTTCGTTTTCTGAAATTCTTCATGAAATTTGAATAACAAATTCCTAAACGAACTCTGCTAGCCTGCTCCTTACCAATTCGCCGGGAGCCTGACTGCACTGCTCGGTGACTTCCTTTCGCTGCGACTCCATCTGGTCGATGATTTTTGCCCAGCCATCGGTATCTCCTGTCTAAATCTGGGGTTTTAAAGGGAAGGTGACACTAGCGTTATTTTTCCCTAAAGAATCTCTGCTAGCTCCCCTTTCCTAAAGAATCGCTGCTAGCCTGCCTTGCTAAAAATGCATCGTTAAGCTTACCACGGATTGCAATATGCCCGGCTTTTCCTGATCTTGGGCAGAGATTACGATAATAAATATTACAGCGAGTCCGAGACAATACTTTAGCATTTTCTGTAATGTCGATAGGTGTCGAGTGTAGTCACCAAGTTTCCTTTTTCCGGCTCTATCCGCAAAAAATTGGCCAACTGCCGGCCAGATCTCATCTCTCAACGATCAATCATTTCCGGTTTCAAACGATCATCTGAGGAGAGATTTTGTAGTTGGAATTTGTCTATTAATGCATGTATTTACAAGGGGAACTCGAAAATTTTATTGATCGGACTACTGTAGTTTCAAGCTCTCAAATCGCCCGACAACATCCTGCAATTGCCGTGTTTTGCCGATAAACTGCCCGATGTAGTTGAGCATCAGGAAGCAGGCCTTTTTCTACAAAAAAAAATTGGAATTTTGTAGTAGTGACTTAGTGTAAACTACAGGCTACAAACGACAAAGTCTAGACTATAGCTAGTCACCAATCACTACAGAATATAGACTACAGACTACAACGTTTCCGTTTGTATTCTGTAGCCTGTATTTTGTAGACTACAGACTACAATATTTTTTGTAGCGTGTAAGCTAGACTACAGGCTATAAACTAAAAATTTTCTGGTTCTACCAGCCGTCTATCACTTTTTTCTAGGCCCAAGTTTGTACGAGTGAACTACAAACTATAGGCTACAGGCTACGTTTCGATTTGTAGTTTGTAGTCTGTAGTTTTTAATGTACACACCTTATTCTGTGGTGCCTCGTTGCACCGTGCGCATCCTTCACGCCTCAGCTCCTCCATCTCGTCGATCAGCCCTTGCCAATCCTCAGGGGTTCCGCCCTGTAATCCACAAATTCTCTCTGCTAGCCTGCCCTCCTGCCGCGCTGGCGACACGCAACGTTTCGAGCGCTTCCATTGCGTAATCGATTACGACACTTTTATAGCGGAAAAAGGCGCGTTGCGTTTCGAAAGCGCATCAAGAACTTCAAAGCGGTTTTAGGATTTATTTCATTCTTTCGGATCCGCAAATTGTCTCTGCTAGTTGTCGCTTTCAGGAACTAAGATATAACGTACGAATTTACTCAGCGCGCTCGGCTTTTCCTCGTCATCAGCGGAAATTGCTGTAATAAATAGTACAGCGACTACGAGGCAATACTTTAGCATTGTTCCGAGGTGTCGATAGGTGTAGCGCGTAGTCGTCAAGCTTGGTTTTCCGGGTTTTATAGGGGAGAGATCAGTTGATATCCCATCTCCCAACAATCAATCATTTCCGGTTTTCCGTTAGCAAAATTTGGCCAATAGAAAATGTCCTATTATTGCGCAACAAGTGGAAATACGTCGCGTAACGTAATACAAATTATGCTCCATGCACTAATGATATGATGAAAACGAGAGGCAAGCTAGCAGAGATTCCTGGCCAGGCGGTCTAAAAACTTTTTCTTTTTTCCCAAATCGCCGCTGCTAGCCTGCTCGATCGATAAGGTGCCTATTACCGCGCAAAATTAGAAACATAAATTGTCAAAAGGTGTTTATTGGATTACTGTAGTTTCAAGCTCTCAAATCGCTCGGTCACGTCCTTGAATTGCTTCACTTTTTGGACGAGCTGTCCGAGGAGGCTGACCAGCAGGAAGCATTGCTTCTTCTAAAAAAAGTCTCTCAAATTTTGTTGTTCTTTTCCATTACCGGGGGGCGGGATTTTGCCTAAAAAACCAGAAATGGTTCAAAATGTTCTAACAGTTTTTCGTAAAATTTACCGTATTTCAGGTGGAAAAACTAGCTAAACAAACGTAGAAAAAATGTAAAAATTTGAAATTTGCCGAATTTAGGTATTTTTGGTCCCGAAAGAGTTCTTAAAATCGATATTTTTGCGTTTTTTTTAATTAAAATTTTTGGTTCTTTCGCATTACCGGGGGGGGGGGGGCTGGACTTTTTATCGAATTCCAAACTTTTGTCTAGTAATTTAATAAGGAAGTGTTTTTAGAAAAATATGCGCATATTTTAAGTTGAAAATCTGTCGAGAAACCTTAAAAATTTTTGTAAAAGTCGAAATTTTGGTAAAACATCGATTTTTTCGACTTTAAGTAAAATTTTTTAAATTTTGTACGCCTAGGAACAGTGAAAAACAGTTTAGAAAAACTATTTTTATCTGAAAAATTCGATCCTCAGAAAAAAGTTGGAGCTCCTTCCCCACCCCCGATAATGCCAAAGCACCCCCAAATAGCTGGCCAAACCCTTACAAGTCTATCCGGGGCTCCGTTGCACTGTGCGGCATAAGCCATCCTTTGTCTCTCCATCTGGCCGATCATTTTATCCCAATCTTTCGGACTGCCGCCCTAAAATCCGCAAATTATCGCTGCTAGTTGCCGCTTGAAAACCCCTAAAATCTAGCCTACCATTTGGCTCAACGAGCTCGGCTTTTCCTCATCATCGGCGGAAACTACAGCAAGAATTAGCACAGCGAGTACGAGGCAATACTTTAGCATATTTGGAGGTGTCAATAGGTGTAGAGTGTAGCGTTTCACTTTCTGTGGTCGTATATACCTAGGAAATTTGGCGGTTCCAGCCCGGTCATATCCCCATCTCGCGCTCATCAATCATTTTCTATTTTCCGGGGAACCAGTTGGAAAATGGATAATTCCGAAATGATCTCTGCTAGCTTGCCCGGAATTTTTGACTTTAACGGCTGTTAAATGGCTTAAAAAGACGAGTTTAGAATATCGGCAAGCTAGCAGGGATCATTTGGGACGGCCTTAAAATTGGCCGTTCCGTTCCGCAAAGCATCACTGCTAGCCTGCCCGTTTTCGTGATTTCCGGTCGTAAATTTCATTTCGTTTTAAAAGCGCTTAAAACTGTACCGGACTGTTATTTTTATAGCATTTGCCGCAATTTTTGGGTTAAAAAAAAGCTCTAAAAAATTTTAACAATTGACGATTTTTGTTGTTTGTCCAAAAGTGCATGTAAAATGACCCAAAAAGGTCAAAAATTTTTGAATTAAAAAAATTAAATTTCTAATAAAATTTTTTGATTAAATAAATTATTTTTTTGCTAGCTCTCTAGCAATAAACCCTAGTAAAACGCTTTAAAAATACAGGATTTATTCGTAACCTGCGCCTCCCGCTAAGAGTCCGGTACCCTTAAAGCCAGCTAGCAGAGACTTTTGGGGAGGGCCATAATTTGCGTCTAAATTCCTGAAAGTATCTCTCCTAGTCTGCCCCGTGCGGAATATCGAGCTTTAGATAGAGGAAATTTATTCATGTGTATTTCTGGGTCAGTGTAGGTCCTTGGCAATTTCTTGGAATCGTCGCATGACGTCTTGCGTCTTTTTCGTCTTTCCGATCAGCTCCCCAATCGTTTCCACCATCGCTAGGCACGGGATTTTCTGGAAAAGTAATTTTCCTAAAGAATCTCTGCTAGGCTGCCCCCAAAACCTGATTTTATCGAAGGGTCTTTGGCATTATCGGGGGGGGGGCTATTTTTTCTGGGGATAAAAGTTTACTAAGAGATAAATGTTGCTAGCCATTTATAAACGTAAAAACCTTACCTAAATTGACATTAAAAAAACCATGGTAAAAACTTTAAAAAAATGTAATTTTAGTGGACCAAATCGGCCGATTTTTGACAAAAATTTAGCATTTTTGTCGGTTTTATTGCTTTTTTTTCTCTCGGTTAAGTTCTACTAAACCCACTATTATAAAATTTACTAAATTATAATAGAAAAAAGGAAAATTGAAATATATTGCCGACATTTGATTTATAGGAAAAAGATTGCCTCCCCCCGTAATGCACAAGCACCTCATAGGATTTTACTTACCCTTTTCTCGTCGGCTCCCTGGCACATAAAACTGAAGACCGTTTTCTGCCTCTGCATGTCTGCCATTAATTCGTCCAGCCCGTCGGCGCCGTCTCCCTTAAAAAAATCAAATTATTTGTTCAATTTAGACGGTAAAATTCACGATTTAATTTTTGTTAATTTAAATTTTTAAATTTATTTTTTAAGGCTTTTTACGTATTATTTAACTTACAAAAGTAGCGGCCATCTGCTTCGTCTCACTCCCATTATTCGCCTCATTTTCTGCTAGAATTACAGTAATCGTGAAGACCGCGAGTACGAGGCAATACTTTAGCATTTTCTAGCCCTGTCGAGAGGTGTAGAATGTAGTCGTAGTTGCCCGGAACGCTCTCTCAAATATATTGGCAGCTGATATCACCTACGAACCCGGAAAAACAGTGGTCCCGCCGCGGCGATCAACCCCGACAGCCGTAATCCATCATTTTTGGGTGGATTTTGGGGAGATGATTTCTCAAATGGTCTCTGCTAGTTTGCCTAGGGATCGAAAAAAATTTCAAATAATCTCGGCTAGCTTGCAAGGGGCTAGCCGATTTAACAAATGATCTCTTCTAACTTGCCTAAATATGGAGAATTCTTCAAATAACCTCTGCTAGTTGTTCAATGCTTAGTCGGCTCCTAAAAAATCTCTGCTAGCTTGCCTAGGATTGAAGGTTTTTCAAATAATCTCTGCTAGCTTGCCTGCATTGGACAACTCCGCAAATGGTCTCTGCTAGCTTGCCTGGGGCCAGATGATAGAGAATTCCTCAAATAACCTCTGTTAGTTTCTCAATGATTAGGCGGCTCCCAAAAATCTCTGCTAGCTTGGCTAGGACTGGACGGTTCCTCAAAAGTCTCTGCTAGCTTGCCATAGCCCTCTCAAGTCCTAAAAATCTCTGCTAGCTTCCCCTTTTGCGCCCGTTCCTCAATGATCCCTGCTAGCCTGCCCTTGTTTGCGAATTAATGGTACCTTATCCTTTTTTACAAAAATTCATATGAATTTATTAATTTTTTAGTGATTTAATGCATATCTGCGACAATCTCCTTCAGTCGTTGCAGGACCTCTTTCATCTTTCCCGTCTTTTCAATAAAATCTGCAATCGTTTCCACCATCGCGAGACAGGACACCCGCTAAAAATATTTTTCCTGAAGAATCTCTGCTAGATTGCCTTTTTCCCGTCAGCTCCCAAGCAGATGAAATTGAACATTTGATGAATCTGTTTCATCTCTGCAATTGATTCGTCAAATTGCGCGTCGTCACCTCCCTAAAAATGATAATGAGCTGAGGCTGGCAGAGATTCTTTAGGAAAGGGTGACTTAGGAAAGGGCAGGCTAGCAGAGATTCTTTAGGAAAGGGCAGGTTAGCAGAGATTCTTTAGGAAAGGGCAGGTTAGCAGAGATTCTTTAGGAAAGGGCAGGTTAGCAGAGATTCTTTAGGAAAGGGCAGGCTAGCAGAGATTCTTTAGGAAAGGGCAGGCTAGCAGAGATTCTTTAGGAAAGGGCAGGTTAGCAGAGATTCTTTAGGAAAGGGCAGGTTAGCAGAGATTCTTTAGGAAAGGGTGGGCTAGCAGAGATTCTTTAGGAAAGGGTGGGCTAGCAGAGATTCGTTCGGAAGGAAAAATAGCTTACCATTGCTGCCACGATCTTCTTGACATCACGCATATTTTCATCTTCCGCTATTACAGCAATCCAGAGCACAGCCGCTACGAGACAATACTTTAGCATTTTCCGGGGTGTCGATAGGTGCTTCACGTAGTCGATTGCTCCACTCAACTCTATATAGGATCGGGAGATCGGCAAAAAAAATGTTGATCCTGCCGAGATCAACTCCGACAGGCGCTATCTATCATTTATGGGGTAGAAAAGGGGTGAATGAATTTAAAAATTAATTCTTCTGTTAGCTTGCTCTTTCCTAAAGAATCTCTGCTAGCTAGCGTCGTGCTTTTTCATAAATTTTCTAAAAATACATTTATTTGTCATCAATTATCGAAATTAATCAAGATTTTTTAATCGAGTTCCTCGAGCAACTTGTTGAAGTCGGCGAAGACGCCGTGGAGCTCTTTCACTTTTCCGAGTAGCTGCTCAAAGCTTTCGACGAGCAGGAAGCATGTCTTTTTCTGAAAAAAAGGGAAATTCCCAAAGAATCGCTGCTGGCTTGCCTTGGCCTCGGGCGCCTCGTTGCACTTTTGCTTGATCAGCGACTTTTGGCTCTCCATCTCTTTGCCGAGTTTCTCGAACTGCTCCAAGTCGACGCCCTAGAAAAATTTGAATAACGAATCTCTGCTAGCCTTTCCTAAAGAATCTCTGCTAGCCTGCCTTTCCTCAAGAATCTCTGCCACCTACCTTTTTCTCCTTCTCCTCACTGCTGCTGCTGCTATCAGCCAATGCCAGGGCCACAATCAGCACAGCTACGATACAGTACTTCAACATTTCGTCCCGTCAGTAGGATCAATGCGGAATTTTTCCCTAAAAGAGCCGATTCACCCGGTTTTTCACCCCTTTATACCCCCCGGAACTGACCCCAGAACTGGCCTTGAAGAGCTATCCCTTCCGCTTTTTTCTGTTTTCTTTAGCCCGGAAAATTTCTTGGGGGCCGACCTGTACATTTTCTGCTTCCTGATCAGAACAGTAACACGTCAAAATGAGCGAAAATTGGGAAATAGAATTTTGGGGGAATTGAAGAAAAATCAGGGCAGGCTAGCACAGCTTCTTTAGGACAGGACTGATTCCGAAACGATCTCTGCTAGCTCGCCCGCTGAAATACCGGGGTCCTTAGGAGCAGAGGTTTGTCCACGAATGGTCTCTGTTAGCTTGCCAACAGAGGTGACCCTATAAAATAGACCCACATATTCCTAAAGAATCTCCGCTAGCCTGCCCATTTCCCAAAGAATTTCTGCTAGCTTGCCTCGAATTTCTCCGTTTTTATCCATTTTTACGCGACGTCATTTGATCGCCATTTTCCCCAATAATTGCCGCTAATCCGTTCAAAATACACCCAGGAAATCGCGAAAAAATCACGCGTTTGGCGAGTTACCTTCACTTTCGTACATTTGCTACCCGATCCCGGAACTTGCACAAAAATCGCTGCTACCAAAGACCTAAAAAAAGGGAAACGGAAAGATCGGCAATTGAAAATGGTGAAAAATAGTAGCGGACCAATTTGAATTACAGAAAATTAGCTGGGCATTCGAGCAGAGATACTTTAGGAATGGGCAGGCTAGCAGAGATTCTTTAGGAAATTGTTTTTTCTGCGGTTTAAATTCAGATTTTAAAGTTTATTTACATTTTAGCACAAATCGATATCCTTGCAAACAGATTCGGGCGTGGCTCCCGGGTCGTTCTTCAGCTTGTCAACAACCTAGAAATGGGTTTTTAGGCTTCACTGGCCCTTTAGCGCTGTGGCAGACTAGCGGAGAGCTCTTTGGAAAGGCCTGAGAAAGAGGGCAGGCTAGCAGAGAGTTTTGGGCATGTGAAAGTGTCAAATGCCTACCTTTTCCAACTCGGAATCGACGAATCCCTGCACACCTTGCCCATCACCCCGGTGCCGAACTCCTTCTCGCACCAGGCATTCAATTTCTAAAAGTTGTCCCAATTACCGTAAACCGAGATAATTACTTACATCCTCGTCAGCCTGCTCTCCGTTCTCGATATCGGTCTCGACTTGCTTCACGAAGGCCTGGCAGACGGGGCAGAAGACCTGGAAGGATCTTGAAATTAGAGGATCTCTGCTAGCTTGCCTCCTGGCGGCCTTTCCACTACGCTGCCCTTTCCTAAAGAATCCCTGCCAGCTTACCCCTCTCTCTTTCGGCTGCTCTGGTAATGCGACGGCGAGGGAGACGGCAAAGAAGGCAGCGACGAGTAGAAGGCACTTCATTCGTCTAAAAAAACCAAAAATCAAAATTTAGCGAGGAGCTAGCATGGATTATTTGGGAAAGGAGGGAAACTAGCAAAGATTCTTGAGGAATTGTAGAATTTGAGATCAGTAGCTAGCCCCTGAGAGGTTTAACAGGACAGAAAAGGTCTTGATGGTGACGGGCTAAAGATAAGAAGGCGCCCCATTGTTTTTGGACTCCTGACTTGTTGGCCCGTCTGATCAGGCTTTATAAGCTTCGTCAGGGGGGGCTTATCAGTCTGAAGCTGAAGGCGCCCGGCTGATCATCCCTGTATTGTGAAACAGGGAGACAGGAGCGAGAGAGTGAGAGAGAGAACGAGAGGGAGAGAGAGACAGACCACACGTGTCAAATTATGTCCGGAATAGCCCGGAAAATGACTGTAAATGGATGGCTCGAGGGACTGTAAATTACGCCTCCCTTCCAGTTTACAACCCCTAGTATAGAAAATCCGGATCCGGGTAGAATCAGATGACGAACCGCTCGAGACCGGAACACTTTTATCAAAAAAACGGGACTTGGGGGACATAGAACAATTTGAACGGTAATGAGAGGCAGAAAATTTTTATGATTTGCCGATTTTATGATGAAAATCGGCTCGAAATCGTGTTTAAAGCGAGTTGGAAGTCTATGAAAACGATTTAAAAGGCCGGGCCGGGCAAGACTACAGGTTACTGATTACGAGAGGAAAAGTCGAGCCGCGGATAACGTTAAGGGGAATTGAAAGGAAAAGGCCGGTTCTCTACGATTACGACATGAAAATCGGATCGAAACTTGTTTTAAAGAGAATTGGGAGTTAAGAAAATAAAATGTTACGACATCGATGGCTATTTCAAACCTGTTTTTTTCAGATACCAAACGCAGCTGGATCAGATGAGGTGTGTGGCCGAGGAAGGCGTCCGATTGGCCAATCTCACGTCAACACGCCTGGGAAGAGCACAGCAAATGTGTCGGGTAAGCGAAGTTTTGCGTTTCTTTAAAATCCTATGACCTAGATTTAGCGGTTTTTCTCTTTTAGGAACGAGCCGATGCCGTGCTGACGATCGACACATTTCTTCGATCAATTCAAGATGTCGACAAGCGGATACGAGATATTAATAAACAGGTATCGTTTTTTAAATTAGTTTTTTTTATTTATTAGCTATTTATTTTGTATAGATTTTGATTGATTTTTCAGGTCGACAAATTGCAACGATTTTGCGATCAAACCGAGCAGGCGATCACCCACTTGGATGGACTGTGCATGGTGGCGACGGCTGAATCCGAGGTGAGCCAGCTAGCAGAGATTCTTTAGGAAAGGGCAGGCTAGCAGAGATTCTTTAGGAAAGGGCTGGCTAGCAGATATTCTTGGGAAAGGGGCAAGCTAGCAGCGATTCTTTGGAAAATCTCCATTCTATTAATGCTTCAATAATCTGATTTAGGTGGAGCTGATCCAGGATCGAGCCCGAGTCATCTCCAGCTTGGCCCCTCCTACCACACCGCCACCCAGCGTTTTTCCATGTGAGTTTAACTTTTCCAATGGTAATTTCAAGGCTCTTTTTGAAAAACCGGCTTTTTCTGCTCTCTGGCTTCTAATTCCAATTGTTCCGTCAAAGTTTCGAAATTTCAGAGCTTTCTCACTACCGTACTCCTTTCCCCTACAGTAAGTCGTGCTCGCCCGCAAAAGCTATCCACCGATTTTTCGTTTTAAAGGAACCCGGAAGTCAAAAATGGCGAAAAAATGTTAATTTTTGCCTTCCCGACCCCTTTAATTTCCTTTATTTTCCCGAATCCACCCGCTATCTCCCCGGTCTTTTCCTATATTTTGGTTTCTCAAGGAATTTCCGCAAATTACTGTAATTTTTGAAAATTTTTTGTTTTTAATAATTTTATTTCTTTTTTAGCACCAGCCGTCCAAGCCTCGGATACGGTACGCGCGCAGCAAGAGGAGGTGATGCTCGAGGAATTCCTCTCAAAACCGTAACCCCGCTAAATGTCATTTTTCGATTTTTGTGTTACGGTAACTTATTTATTCTGTTTTTACTGTATTCCCAAGCCATTCCGCTACGCTCCACTTCACTCCTAAAATGCCTAATGTATTGAATTTAGTAATTCAAATGCAATTTGCATTAATTTTGTATTTTTTGCTGATATTGGCAATTTTTGGGTCGTTTTCCGTGCTCGCTGCAATAAATTGTATTCATTTTCTTACACCTCGATCGATTTTTTGTGGGTACTTTTGCGCCTGGCAATCTTGCAGAGACGATTTGGGAATTTTCCAGCAGGCTTGTAGATGTTTCTTAGGAAATTTCTGCGCGCTACGGTAGCTGTTCGACAAGTTCGACAAGTTCGGCAAGCATGCAAGGCCATCAAGACGATCGAGTTCAACAGATATGATTTGACAATAGACCTGAGGCTGGAATTGAGGTATTTATTAGCTTATAGCATGGTTTTGTAAGATACTAGCCAAGATTCTTTAGGAAAGGGCAGGCTAGCAGAGATTTTTTAGGAAAGGGCAGGCTAGCAGAGATTCTTTAGGAAAGGGCAGGCTAGCAGAGATTCTTTAGGAAAGGGCAGGCTAGCAGAGATTCTTTAGGAAAGGGCAGGCTAGCAGAGATTCTTTAGGAAAGGGCAGGCTAGCAGAGATTCTTTAGGAAAGGGCAGGCTAGCAGAGATTCTTTAGGAAAGGGCAGGCTAGCAGAGATTCTTTAGGAAAGGGCAGGCTAGCAGAGATTCTTTAGGAAAGGGCAGGCTAGCAGAGATTCTTTAGGAAAGGGCAGGCTAGCAGAGATTCTTTAGGAAAGGGCAGGCTAGCAGAGATTCTTTAGGAAAGGGCAGGCTAGCAGAGATTCTTTAGGAAAGGGCAGGCTAGCAGAGATTCTTTAGGAAAGGGCAGGCTAGCAGAGATTCTTTAGGAAAGGGCAGGCTAGCAGAGATTCTTTAGGAAAGGGCAGGCTAGCAGAGATTCTTTAGGAAAGGGCAGGCTAGCAGAGATTCTTTAGGAAAGGGCAGGCTAGCAGAGATTCTTTAGGAAAGGGCAGGCTAGCAGAGATTCTTTAGGAAAGGGCAGGCTAGCAGAGATTTTTGCGGATTGGACTCCTATAGAGATCAAGAAGATCTGTCCGTCTGTCTTGATGATTGTCTGTCTGATCGCCAATCCAAATCCATTCGTTCCCCCGAAATGCCAGCGCGTAACCCACGCCGCCCCCCGGGACCCCCGAGCCAGTCCGATTTTCCAGCCATCGAACGAACCCCCCGGTGACGATGGTCTGCCATCCAAAAGAATGGGAAGGTACGCTAGACACCTCTGTACACCCCCGGGGTGTCAAGGTTTAGCGGTTTGACAAGCTAGCAGAGATCCGTTCGCGTAGAGCAGATTGGCGAGCTAGCAGAGATCATTTTGGAAATTTTTGGTGCTTCAAAGCTTCACTTTATGTCTGATTTTAAAGCAAGTTTATGAATCGATTTTTGAAGTAGGAAACCCCTAAAAACTTCCAATATTTTTGTAAAATTTGCAATTCGTGTTCAAAAAATCGTGATTTTTATGTTTTGTTAAAGTTTAAAGCAATTTTGAATAGGAAGTCCCTTAAAAAACTAACAACATTTTTGTAAAATTGGCTTTCTGTTCGGAGAATTGCGCTTTTAAGATTAAAACATGTTACGTCTTGGCTTTTCGGAAATTCCGTGTTAGCGAGCAAAAAAAAGCGCGCCCGGGCAAACTAGCAGAGATTTTTGCGGATTTTTTTAGAAGAGATTCGCCTGACATCACATGACCAATACAATACAGCAAGACAATCATCGGGAAGCCGTCCCATTATTAGCCAGCTGCGTGTAGCGCAATTTAGGGGCGGGGACACGCGCAATTTTTGGCCATCTGCCAGCACAGACTGTTGCATAATGGTAATTGGGACAATAGGACGGGAGGGTAATTACGGGGCATGGGATAGGGCTGTCTTTCCTAAAAAGTCTCTGCTAGCCTGCCCATTCCTAAAGAATCTCTGCTAGCTCGCCACCAAGTTCCAACTGTTTTTTCCATCCTTTAGTAGCGTTCTGCAGAGTGAAAGCCCACCTCGCTGATTGATGCCCGTAGGCGTGGCATTTGGTGTGCCGCGTTCTCTGTCTGTCCGTCTCTATTTTCTCTCTCTCTCTCTCTCTCTCTCTCTCTCTCTCTCTCTCTCTCTCTCTCTCTCTCTCTCTTCCATTCCAATCCGTTCCGATCCGTCCATATTCCCTTTTTTGGATTCCCGACAAGTCCGCCCTGGGGATCGTGATCTGCCATTCCGACAGTTTCTCCGCAACGTGGCCTCGGGCTGTAGTTGTCGCTTTATCGGAGCTTAAAGGAGAGAAAAGTTCCGTTTAAACAATCTCTGCAAGCATACCGTTTCCGAGAGAATCACCGCTAGCTTGCTCTCTCTGTCTCTGTCTCTCTCTCTCTCTCTCTCTGTCTCTCTCTCTCTCGCTCTCTCAAAATTTCTCTAGTTTCTGGCACCCCTCCAAAAACTCCAATTCCCGAAAACAGCTGATCCTCGTGCTCGTTTTTCTCGACATTGCCTAGCACGAGATCCGAATCTCCCCCGTCCAGATCCAAATCAAATGCCCTCGGGGGCTCGATCGACTGAAAGCTTCTCCCCTGCCCGTCCAGAAAAACTCCCACTCCTCTGTATTTTCGATCCCCGATCGTCGGGTGTTCCACGGCTCAAAAGTGAGCCGATCAGCTAGCCTATTAAATACACTATTTCTGCTCTAATTCTATCTCTATTTTTATTTTGATAACATTCCGATAATGGCGCGGCGAAGCAGGTTTGCAGGCTTTTGATAGAATTTTTGAAAATATGTCTAATTTTCTCGCTCACTGGTTATAATTCCGTCTCTGTCCATCTGTTTGTATGTATGTATGTATGTCTGTCTCTCTCTATCGCTCTCTCTCTCCCTTTCTCTCGCACCCTCCCCTCTCTCTCTCTCTCTCTCTCTCGTTCTCTCTCGTGCTCTCTCTTTTTTAATTCGTTCTCGCTTTTCCTAAAAAAAGGTATATAGACGGCACTTGAATTCGTAGTCTGCCATTTCATAACCCCCGTTTAATAAGGTTTTTCCCGTTTTTATGGTTTCATCATTCACGTTTTATTTTTTAATAGTAAAAACTTTGACGAATGGCGTTTAAGGGCTTTAGATGGTTTTAAAATCAGTTTTTTTAAACGGTTTTTCAGAATGCGCCCCTACCTCGACCAATTCTGCCAGCTGCCCAATCAGGGATACATTGTGTGCATCATTGGACCGATGTTCAGCGGGAAAACGTGAGTTTTTGACTTTTTAAGAGGTTAGGGACAGCTAGGAGATACCGTAGTGTAACGTACTGTATCGCCGACGTACATCTTACAACTTTTTAAGAGAATGTAAAAGTCACGAGTATTGTAGCGTAGCGTACTCGCGTTTTTTGCCTACTGTATTTTCTAGCAAAATTTGAGATTTTTTCAAGGTCGCGGTGATATTGGAAGTGTAGTTTTGCGTACTATCTTGTACGATAGCGTGCCGTAGCGTACTATAATGTACCTTTTCAGGACCGAGCTGATCCGAATCCACGACCGTTACAAGATTGCCAAGAAGAAGTGTGTGTTGGTGAAATATGATGGGGATATGCGATACGATGCACACCACATTACCACCCATCAACAGTACGTTTTTTCGGGCGAGCCAGCAGCGGTTCTTTAGGAAGGGCAGGCTAGCAGTGATTCTTGCGGAACTTCCGATCAAACTCTGCAAAAACTGTCATTTTTTAGACAAAAAGCCCTGGGATGTACCGTAGTTGCCCATCGACTGGCCGACGTACGCGAGACGCTCTTTGACGAGGACGTCGAAGTTGTGGCGATCGATGAGGGGCAATTCGTAGGTTTTTTTTCCATTTTTTTGCTGCTTTTTTGTACACTTTTCCTACCGTAACTTCCAATGATTTATTTTTCTTGCAGTACGACGACCTGGCCTCTACCTGTGAACAGCTTGCTGCCGATGGGAAGATTGTCATCGTCGCGGCCCTCAATGGAGATTTCATGAGACGGGTATGCATTTTAAAGGGTTTAACTTTAACTTTAAAGTGAACGCGACAACTACAAATTTTCGGAAATGGTGTTGAAATTTGGATTTTCTCCCTTTACAACTCCGGAAGAAATTTTGTGATAGTTTTTTTGCCTTCCCAATTCCTTTAAATGGAGCGAGACAGCTATATATATCGTTGGAAAACGCGGTGGAAAAATAGCAATCTGCGTTTTTTTTATTTTACAGGGAGTGAGACACTGATTTTTGACGTTTTTGAGCTTTAGTGAGATGGGTTTTTGGCTTCCAAGTCCCTTTAGAGAGAGCTTAGCAGCAATAAATCGCGAGAAATTTAATAGAAAATTATTTTCGCAATTTTCGGGTTTTCCTAGGAATTTTAGCATTTTCGGATAACTGTTAGACTTATTTTTTACATCCTACTGGCCTTTAAAGGGAGCGCGACAGCTATGGAACTTCACTTTACAAAAAAATTTCTAGCCGTTCGCCGAGGTGTCCAAGCTGATATCGTTCTCCAACGACGTCCGGAATCTGTCGGCTGTTTGCATGCGCTGTGGCACGGATGCATCATACACATTCAGGAACACCAAAGAAACACAGGTGAGAGAGAGGGTGAAGAGAGAGCGAGAGAGAGAGAGCAAGAGAGAGAGAGAGAGAGGGAGAGAGAGAATATACTAATCTGTTTTTTCCAGGTCGAAGTCATCGGCGGCTCCGACACGTATCAAGCTCTCTGCCGTGCCTGCTATTATGCATCTTCAATTGCTAAGGTGAGGCGAGAGAAAGTGAGAGAGTGAGCGAGATAGAGAGAGCGAGGGAGAGTAGGGAAAAATACGTATTCTCGATTTTTCATTTCTTAAACCGCTAATTTTCCTTTTTTTTCAGTGCCACGACACGTGCTCCAAGCCCAACCGCCGCACCTGCAATGGATAATTTTGCTCTCTGTCTTTAACCCTCTCTAATGTCTATATATTTCCGCGCCGCTCCTACTGACAATTCCACAATTTACCCCCCTGTATCTCTGAATATACCGACCAAAAAACGTTCCGTGTCTTTCCGCCTGAAAACGTGTTTTTTTTTGTCCTCCTATTTTCATGTATTTTTTTTTTGTAAAATTGGGTTGCGGTGAATAAACTTTCTTTGGATTTTTCCTCAATTTTCTGTGTTGGTTTGCCATTTCCGCAAAGATTCCGTGCTAGCCTGCCCGTTCCTAAAGAATCTTGGCTACCCTGCCTTTCCCGGTGCTGATTCATTAACGGGGGGGGGGCTAAATTTCCTAAGAAGCCGTATTATGCTAGATAAACTATTTTCATAGAGCTTTGCGCCTTTTAGAAGTTTAAAGTTAATAACAAATTTAAGGAAAAAAGAGTTTTGTCTGTTTTTAGAAATTAAAAACGAGTAAAAATTGAAGAGAAAAGAATTTTGTATTTTTTAGAAACTAAAACCTGGTAAAAATTTAAGAATAAAGAATTTTGTATTGTTGAGAGTATCACTGGTTAAAAATTTAAGGAAAAGTTTCTTTTCTTTAACGGCCCGTTTCCTAAAGGATCCCTGCTAGTTTCCCCTTACTCGACCAGTGATTTTTGAGGTTTTCCCGGGTTTCCCCGCGCTGACCGGGCCCTATTCTTAGGGCCCCCGCCTGCAAAAAGTGTGAAAACTCACGGTCAAGTGCCCTTTTATGCCAAAAATAACCCTTGTGTCAAACTACCGATGAATTGGAAGTTAGGTGCCAATCAGCAGCCGTCTGTGGCCGTATATTTGCTAAAAGGTGTCCCCCGTTGCTGCCTTGGGCACTCGTCGGCTTATTTGAAGAAAAAACGATGTGGGGGAGCGCGGAAAGTCGTGTTCACACATTTCGGCACACCTCAAACATCAGAGCGAGAAAAAGGAGAGAAAGAATGAGAGGCAGATTGAGCACGAAAAAAGATGCGAGAACTTTGAACGTCTACCGGAGGTTCGGGGGGTTAGAAAGTTCTGATTTGGGCGTAAAAAAATGTGACAAAACGCTGGAAGTCAACGAAAATGGATATATTTAGCGTTTAGAAAGCACTATCGCGTAAAATTATAGTATAAAAGGGTCGAAAAAGATTTAACTTTCCTTTTAGCTCGTTTCTACCCAAATGTTTGCCTAAAAATTGCTAAAACCAAACCAAGAAAAGCTGGAAACAACGAAAAGCGCCAGATTTAGTGTTTAGAAAGAATTATTACCTAAAACAAAGGTATAAAACTTTTAAAAATACTAAATTTCCTTAGTTTGGCTGTAAACTATCGAAAATTCACCGAAAACGGTGCGAAAATCTGCAGGAAAAAAACGGAAATCTACTATTAATTATAGCTGCTCAGTAAGCCTTTTTCTATACAATTTTTACAGGGCAGACTGGCCGAGATTCTTTAGGAAACGCTCCAGCCCGCGGAGTTCCCTACGTTTCAGTCCAAACCACACTGCCCAGTGACAGGGCCAAGAGCTAGGGATTTTCGTACCTACAGCTTTTTGCACGTTTTGAAGGTCAAGACACTTGAATTTTAAGATTCTGATGTCATTTTCGGAATCCTTGATAATTTTTACCCATATTTACTTTTTAAAACATCGAAATTGGGCTTATTTTGGCGGAGAACGGTTAGTTGAGCCTTTTTGCGACGGGGATTCGGTTACGCTAGGTATTCATGCCCGCCCACCCAGAAAATGGTGAAAAACAAATAAACTTGTTTTGCTAAGTTTTAATACTTTTAAACTAGTAAATTAGGTTTTTGATACCTTTTAATGATCAGAATCGATGGAGAACAAGTTATGCCAGGTATTCCACTATCTAAAACTACGAAAAAACCCCATTTTTCTTGCCTTTTTTAGGTATTTTTGTGGATTTTAAAGTTGTTTTATATTTCTTGTATCCGTTTTTTAGGGGAAGAGATATTTGTGCTTTTATCTTTCGGCTCTTTCCCTTATTTCTCAAATCCTAGGTTTTTGCGTGGTTTTTCAAAATTTTTCATTCCAGATGCGCGCCACTTCCTCCAGAATCTCTGCTAGCCGGCCCGCCTCAATGGACAAAGCTTTATCGCTTGAAAGGTTCGAGTTGCGTTAATTTTTAAGCCATTTTGATTTAGGTTTTCGGCGAGCTTCGGTGATGTCGAAACGGCCATCAAGCCCGGCGTCTCCCTCAACGATCTCTGCTAGCCTGCCCAAGCGCTGTTGATGGAAATGAGACGAAACAGTGAGTATTTTTCGAGGGTTATTTTTTATTGGAGTTTTCGTTGACGTAGACTAGTTAGGGTAATTCCATGGGGTAAACGGTTTTTCTCATACGAAATATCGCTGTTCCGAAAGAATCTTTGCTAGCCTCTTGCATCTATTTCTCAAGCGATCCCTAATCCTACAAAAATCCCTGCTAGCCCGCCTAGAAAAAATATTTTTCGCGAACCACCCGGAAATCGGAGTCCCGCAGCCCATTTTATGACAGCCGCCCGTTCCGTGACAATACGATCCCGAACGCCCCAAGCAATAAGATATTTATTTGCGGAGCTCACGCGTAGATTTTTAGAGCAGATCACACCCGAAAAGGGGCCTGCACGGATTTTTGCGGAAATTCGTGGTTTAGACCCACAGACTTCCCGGTCCCTTTAAAATTAAAATAAATTGCCTAGAAATAATCTTATTTATTTGAGGGGCTGAAATTTCGATTTTCATGGCGCAGGCTCTAAAAAGCTAACAAACTAGCAGGGTTTCTTGAGGAAATGCTGAAGATAAAATTTGGTCTTTCCGGTCCCTTCCAACCTACCGTAATCTGGCTCCAAAATTGCCAAGAAATTGGCATAGAGGCTCAGGCTCTAAAAAGCTGCCTAGCAGGGATTCTTGCGGAAATTCTTTGCTGGAAATCTAGACTTCACGGTGCCTTTGGAACTACAGTAGCCCCGGTTCTCAAAATGCCCTAGTTTTGCCTGGCTGTTGCCGATGTCAGTCGCTGATCACCTAAAGCTCCCCAAGGATGCTAAAGAAAACCGCCGAGTAGTTTGAGGTTTTCTCTCTATCTCTCTCTCTCTCTCTCTCTCTCTCTCTCTCTCTCGCTCTCTCGCCGGGCGTGTGAACTGCGATGTCAAATATTTTACTGGGTGTGAAAAGCCGTTTGTACTTACCGACCAGCTTTTTTTAACGCTACCCCGGCCCAGGGTCCCGCCTGGAAAAAGGGGCACTTGAACAATCGTGGAAACTTGTCCGGGGGTTTAGCTTGAAGGTAGAGATCTTTGAAAACCAAAGAGAGGGCTAGCTAGCAGAGATTCTTGAAAAAATCGACAAACGAAGAAAAGACTGTAACAACTAGCAGAGATTCTTTAGGAAAAGACAGGCTAGCAGGGACTCTGTAGGACAGGGGGAGGTAGCAGAGATTCTTTAGGAAAGGGCAGGCTAGCAGAGATTCTTTAGGAAAGGGCAGGCTAGCAGAGATTCTTTAGGGAAAATTGCCTTGTTTTTGGTGTCATTACACATTTAAAAAGCCGCCATTGAGTGATCAAAGACTACCGGTTTTCCTGTAAAGAAACGGTGTGCACAATTTACCCTTTGGCCCCCTCCATTCCAGGCCTTCCACCCATTTTTTCTCAGCGTCCCACCCCAGCCGCGCAACTTGGCAAATAGCCAAACAATAGACTGTCTCACCGAACTAGCACCCGGGGAAACACCTACTTTCTCACGTTAACACCTCTGAATTACTCACTTTTCCCTAAACTTTTCCGTCCTTTACTCCTTACGCTTTTCCGGCCTTTTTCGGATGGTCAGGAACGTTTTTTGGTCCTGGGCCCTAGACGCTCAAACATCAGAAAATTGCAAAAAATGATCTGCGGTGACCGGCAAGCCAATCGTTTCCTAAAGAATCTCTGCTAGGCTGCCCATTTTTAAAGAATCCCTGCTAGGCTGCCCCTTCCTAAAGAATCTCTGCTAGGCTGCCCCTTCCTAAAGAATCTCTGCTAGCCTGCCCCTTCCTAAAGAATCTCTGCTAGGCTGCCTCTTCCTAAAGAATCTCTGCGAGGCTGCCCCTTCCTAAAGAATCTCTGCTAGCCTGCCTTGTGTTGAATTTGATATTTCCTGAGTTGCTCTGAAATTCCCTAAAAATCTCTGCCAGCTGCCTAGGGCCTCTCAAAGGATTTTTGCTACAATTCCCGGAATTCCAAGACGATCTCTGCTGGCTTGCCCTCAAATTCAGCCCTTTCTAACTCAACCAGACTCAAAAATTCGCAAATCTGATAACCGTAACGCGGAAAGAAACGGACTGGCAGACGTTTCCCCCGTGGATCGTTTCCCTTTTTCTTGCCTCCCAGTTTTTGCCCCGTTTTTCCGGACGGCAAAACCCAGTGAACCGTGAGGGGGAATTGGTTTTGGCCGGCATTCTCTGAAAAACCGATGGCAACTTTTGACTACCCCAAATTTCGGTAGTACTTGAAAAATTAAAAATCCCCAATTGTCACCGCTAGATTGCCTGCCCCCAAAAACAATTATATTCCTAAAAGGTCTCTGCTAGCTTGCCAACTCTTTTTGTAGGAACGTATTCCGAGACAATACTATGTTGGGGGTATTTTTTCAAAGAGCCGCAATTCCCTGCCCTACTTACGATCTTGAAAACGCGATAAAATCTCAAGGAACTCGGCGGGTCCCGGCCTTTTTTGACCCCATTCCGAATATTACTACTGACGTATTGTTTGTTTTTTGGAGTGGGCAAGCTAGCAGAGATTCCTTAGGAAAGGGCAGGTTAGTAGAGATTCTTTAGGAAAGGGCAGGCTAGCAGAGATTCTTTAGGAAAGGGCAGGCTAGCAGAAATTCTTTAGGAAAAGGGCAGGCTAGCAGAGATTCTTTAGGAAAGGGCAGGCTAGCAGAGATTCTTTAGGAAAGGGCAGGCTAGCAGAGATTCCTTAGGAAAGGGCAGGTTAGTAGAGATTCTTTAGGAAAGGGCAGGCTAGCAGAGATTCTTTAGGAAAGGGCAGGCTAGCAGAAATTCTTTAGGAAAGGGCAGGCTAGCAGAGATTCTTTAGGAAAGGGCAGGCTAGCAGAGATTCTTTAGGAAAGGGCAGGCTAGTAGAGATTCTTTAGGAAAGGGCAGGCTAGCAGAGATCCTTTGGGGAATGAGATGACGCTCAGACAGTCTAGGTTCTCTCTCTCTCTCTCTCCACATCACTTTTTCTATCACCCCTGACCCTGCAAAAATGCAAATCACCGCCGGGATTCTTGACAAGAAAATTGGATCCCCATTTCGGCGCGGGCTACGCGCCCAATTCCCGCCACCCCAAAATGTGGCGGCCACAAAAAAGGCCGAGATTCCGCAGCATTCCAAAATACGGGTCAGATCGGGCGCTGGAAGGTGTCGGAATGGGACAGGAAATAGCTTAAAATTGTCGAAATGGTATCTGCTAGCTTGCCCGGGATTTCCCAAGAATCTTTGCTAGTTGGTTGCCTGGGTTTTTCGGCCATTCCTAAAAATCCCTGCTAGCCTGCCTAAAATTCCCTAATTGCCACGCTAAGCTGCCTATAATTCTTCAAAAATTCTGCTAATCTCTCGGAAATTTCCCAAATTGTCTCTGTTACCTGATCGAATTTTCTGAAAGATCGTTGCTATTCTCCTTCCATTCCTAAAGGACCTCTGCCAGTTTCCCCAAGTTTCCGCAAAAATTTCTGCTAGCTTGCTCAAAATTGCCCAATTGTCAAAATCTCTGCTTACTTTCCAATCCTAAATGATGGAAAGTAACTCCAGCTGCTGGTTGACCTCAAAAAATTTTCTCAATAATCCCCGCTAGTTTGCCACAAATTCCCCAATAATCGTTGCTAGTCTACCCAATCTCTGCAAACCAGGGCCCAGGTCCAAAAAGGGGCGTGGCTGCACCGGGTAGCTATTTTCAGGCTGGTCCCGCTGGAGCTGCAGAATCCTACCGTAACCCCCTCCTGGGGCACGTTTTATTTGCCGATAGAGGCGGGAGTTCCCAGAATAAAATCGTGAACGAACAGCCGGGGTATAAAGCCACACTTCGAAGGGGGCACCGTTTAGAATGGGCAATTTGCACGCAATAATAGACCAGATTTTCCTAAAGAATCTGTGCTAGCCTGCCTTTTCCTAAAGAATCTCTGCTAGCCTGCCTTTTTCCGAAAAATCTGTTTTCTAAGTCGAAATTTTGCTGTTGGTTAATTTCATAGTTATTTTAAATGCTGAATAAGGCAATTTAAACCATTTTACTACAATTTTACCTTTTTAGAAGTCAAAAACTTTTCAAAAATTGAAAAATAATAAAAATGTCGAAATTTTGAATTTTTAGAAGTGTTCTGATCTATCTTTTCTTGGGTTACACTGTTAAACCATATCCCCCCGGCTAATGCACCAGAACCCCATTTACTAAATGATCTCGGCTAGCCTGCCCATTTCCTTAATGATCTCTGCTAGCCACACAATTGCTCATAAATCATCCGCATTCCACCCCATTCCTAATTTCACTTCCTCCCCCCTTTAAACGCTTGATTATTTGTGCGGGCTGTCTGTCTATAGGTGTATAAGGGAAAAATGCGGAAAACAATGCGGGTGGAACGCCCTCGAGGCGGACTTTTTGCGGCTGCCTGTAACTAACGGCGGAAGAAGGGGGCGCGAAATGCCCCCCGGCTATCTCTCTCTCTCACTCTCTCTCTCTCTTGCCCTCTCTCTCGCCCAAAAAAGAGGGAAGATTAAGACGCTCTCGATTGGAGTGAAAATTCCAATCCCACCTCCCCCCGGCCTGAAGCAGTGAAATCACAATTTCTGATTACTTCTTTCGCGGCCACTATTCTTCCCACGAAGCGGTCATTTTTCGCTACCGTAACCCGCGGATTGTTGCGTAATTTGGAGTATTACGGAAAATCTTTTAAGGTTTTGCTTTAATGCTCGGATCTATTTAATCAGATTTTCTATTCCTTAAGGGTCCTTTAAAGCCTACAGTATCCCTGCGTACTTACGCAGCCTCCCGTAGTCGGTGGCGAACTCTCAGAGATTCTTTGGGAAATCGGTTACGGTATTCAGATCGTCTATGCCTTCATCTTCCCTTCAAAGCCCTGGTGTCATTGTGTAGCATAACGTAGTCGAGTGCGGCTAACTGGCGGAGTTTCTTTGGGAATTCGGCATACTTGTTCTGATTTTCTATTCCTTGAAGTGCCCTTTAAATACTACAGTAACCCCCTGCGTCATTATGGAGCTTCTCGTAGTCGCAACTTGACCAGTTAGCAGAAATTCTAGGGAATTGCGCAAATTTTTCGGATTTTCTCTGCCTTCCTCTGCCCTTTAACCCCTCAGGTAACCCTGCCTAACTACGGAGCCTTTCGTAGTTAATGGTGAAGTACTGTATTCAGATCGTCTATCCCTTCAGTTGTCCTTCAAATCCCTGGTGTCACTACGTAGCGTAACGTACTCAGCAGCGGTTAGCTAGCAGCGATTCTTTGGGATCTTGGCATCCTGCAGTCAGATCATCCTATTTTCATTTTTACAGTAGCCCCGAATCTGCATTTTTTTACTCTTTTTTCCATGTTTGCGTCTTGAATAGTACCCATTTTTCAGGATGGGCCGCGAGTGGCGATCAGGATGGCTTTTGGCCGTATTGTTGGCGTTGGCCGGAGCACAACAACAGGCTGAAGACGTTCAGGATGTCATCATTATTGGAGCGGGACTGGCTGGGCTGTCGGCAGCGAATAGGATTCTTGATGTGAGTGCTTGGGGCTGGCTAGCAGAGATTCTTTAGGAAGGAGTAGGCTAGCAGAGATTCTTTAGGAAAGGGCAGGCTAGCAGAGATTGTTTAGGAATGCAAATAATTAATCCTCTTTTTTCAGCAATCCCCCTCCACAAAGCTGCTCGTGCTCGAAGCGAAAGAAGCGAGTGGAGGGCGTCTCCTCGCCCATCAGATGAAGACAGCGCAGGGCCAGCAGGCCGTCGACATCGGTGAGTTCAGCTTGCGAATGGTCTCTACAAAAAACCCGGGATTTTCCTCAATGATCGCTGCTAGCTTGCCCACGCTAATTCCCCTTTTTCCAGGCTCCCAATGGATCGGCCCCAAGCACACGGCCCTCCTCGCGTTGGTCCAGAAATTCGGGTTGACCGCTGAAGTTCAGGTATTGTGATTTTTTGCTTTTTTCATGTGAATTTTGCATTTTTAGCCAATATGCGGCGAGCGCATCATCCTCAGCAAGAACACCGCGGGTACCAACTTTTTGAGCAGGAGGCGGAAGAGGTGAAAATTCAATTAGGGCTTTTGATAAAAATTTTCAGATCGTACCAGTGGTCATCTCTCGGCACGAGCCCCTCAATCTCTGATGTCTTCTCCTCGTCTGACCTTGCCGAATTTGGTGGAGAATCCGCCGCCGGTTTCATCAAGAGCGGCAACCTCGACTCGGTCGATGGCGATGGCATTCGACGACTTCTGCAGGTTTGGCTGTTTTTCTGGCCGTATTTCCTAAGGAATCGCTGCTTGATTGCCTAAGCAAGCTAGCAGCGATTTTTGGAGAATCGGATTTCGTCCGAAATTTTCGTATATTTTTTTGTTCAGGTGTTCTACGATGCGCCCGACACCACCGTATCCGCCCTCCAGCTCCTCCTGACGGCCAGCAGCGAGAATTGTGGGTTTTTTGCTAAGATTTGCTTTCTCAACGATTTCAAGCCGTTCAACCCGATTTCTATTTTTATCCGATTTTTTTATGTAAAAAGGAAAATCGTAGTCCTGATCGGCTTGAAGTCGTTGGGCGGCCTCAGCAGAATTTGTTCTAGTTTTCATTTCTCGATTTTCAGCGACGATCGACGATGTGCTCTCGGAAATGGGCCACGGTACTGGGCTTCGTGTGAAAGAGGGATTGGGACAGTTGGTTAGGTACGCCTTGATTTTTTTTTGATTTTTTTTTTAAGCAGAGATCATTTGGGAAATGAGAATCTAGCAGGGGCGCTTGCGGAAAATCTAATCTTTTATTCATATTTTGGCAAGGTAGCAGAGGTCGTTTCGGATAGCTTTTCCCTTTTAATTAATTTGTTGGGTTTAAAATGAGGAAAATTCTATTTTTTTTTTAGCAAACTGGCCACCCGGGATGGCCTAACGATCACCTACAGCTCGCCAGTCACCACGATTTCTCAAGGTATTTTTTATTAAATTTTACCGGAATTTCTTCTTCTGTTTTTTATCTAATTTCTAATATTATTTTGTATCAAATTAAATGGACTTTTTTAGAAGACGACGGCACGCAAACGATCACGGCTGGAGGCAAGAAATATTCGGCAAAACAGGTCCGTTTTTCTCGATTGTTTTGCTATCATTTTGCTGAAAATTTGGCTTTTTCGCTTCAATGTTCCTTTAAAGTTTAGATTTTATTTCTAAGGTTTGATTTTATATTTATAATTTAATAATTTAATATTTTTGCAATTATATGATAAATAATAATACTTTATTATGATTTGAATTTTACTTTTGAAATTATTTTTTAGGTGATCATCGCCGTGCCGCCAGCCATCGCCGCCGGCATCGACGTCAACCCCGCGTTGCCCCAGAATTTGGCGGCTTTCCTTGGTAGGTGGAGGGCTAGCAGAGATTCCTTAGGAAGGGGGAGGCTAACAGGAATTTTTTAAGGTGTTTTAATCCCGATTTCCAGGTTCCTACAAGCCCCGCGGATTCGCCACCTACTTTGCCCTGACCTACTCGACCCCGTTCTGGCGTGAAAACGGCAATTCCGGGCAGGTTAGGCATTTTAAATGGCTTCTAAAAGTTTTTTTAAGTTTTTAAGAATTTTAAAGAAAAGAATTTGATTTTAAATTACATTATTGGTTTTCGGTATTTTTTAATTGTTTGTAATTTTAGATCATCTACGCTGGAACTGGCGGTGATCTGCTGTGGCTGACGACATTCGACACGAGCGACAACAATGGATGCGGTACGTTTTTTTACTCGCTAGTTCGTTCGGAAAAACGCTTTTATTTCGAATAGGAGTGGATTTTGAAGCAGGGCAAGCTAGCAAAAGATCTTTGAAGCCAGAAGATTCTTAAAAATTGCTACTTCGTAGGGGTGCTAGCAGATATTTTTGAGGAAATTGGATTTCCAGGCAAGCTAGCAGAGATTATTTGGGAAAGCGCAGCCTAGCAAAGATTCTTTAGGCATTTCTAAATTATGACGATTTTTCAGCGTTCGAAGGAACGCCCGGCGTGCTGTGGGGAATTGCCCATTTTGGCAGCGATTCGCTGAATGCTGATCAGAGGTATGTAAGCAGTACGGTAGCGGAATTATTCATACTTTTTAGGTATGCCGCCTACGTCAAAGTGATGGCAGAAGCTTTCCCGAATTCTGGCGATCCGCTTGATCATTTGTGAGTTTTTTAGCTTATTTCCTAAAGAATTTTTGCTAGCCTGCCCTTCCCTAAAAATCTCTGCTAGCATGCCATTCAAATTTCACTATTTTTCAGCGACTACCAATTCTACGACGACGAATACGCGCTCGGCTCCGTTGGCACGCTGCCAGTACAGCAGAATACTGATGACGTTGCCGCCTTCTTCGAGGCGTTCAACGCCGATGGACCACAACTTAACCAGGTACGATTGTTCTCTCTCTCTCTCTCTCTCTCTCTCTCTCTCTCGCTTACCAAGCCATGCTCAATTTTCTAGCATAAAAAACATAAACGTCACCAAAAACGCCCGACGGTAAGGTGTAGCTTACTGTACATTTTCTATTTTTGCTGCTTGCCTCAAATTTTTGCTTTTTGGCCAGCTCGCAGAGATTCCTGGGAAAACTCGATTTTTTAGAGCCTCCACTTCGCCTCGGCCGAGTACTCCTCCACGTCGATGGGGATGATGAACGGAGCCGTCGTGCAGGGACAACATGTTGCTGACGTTGTCCTGAAGCAACTCGGCGCTGGAGATGAACAACAGGCTGGAGGAGTTGCTGCTGGAGTGGATGCCGCTGAGAGTACGGTGAGGAATTTTTGAAGATTGAAACAAAATAGAGAGGGCGAGACGGAGTGAGAGAGCGATGGAGAGAGAGAGAGAGCGGGAGAGAGGAAGAGAGAGAGAGAGAGAGAGAGGAGAGAGAGAGAGAGAGAGAGAGAGAGAGAGAGAGAGAGGAATACGGATTTTTTTAGACCCAGGAAGCCCCGGCCAGCTCGTCGCTGCGCTATCCAGATGACCTGACGCCGTTCGCGTATGAAACGAGCACACAATATGCAGCTAGCAGCACCCAGGAGGTAACCTAGCAGAGATTCTTTCGGAAGGGGCAGGTTAGCAGAGATTCTTTAGGAAAGGGCAGGCTAGCCGGAATTCTTTAGGAAAAAGCTCTCATTTATGCAAATTTCAGGCCGCGCCCGAATCCACGACCTCTCAGCCGCACTACGATTTCCAGTACTCCACCTCGCCACAGTATCCGGATATCCTGACGACCGGTGAGAATTTTTTCTGATTTTTTAGTATTTTTTTGCGCTAATTGAATTTTTTCTAACCGACTTTTTTCAGAATCCGCTTCATCCTCAAGCACCGCCGAGCCGGGCAGCACGACAACGTTCGACTACACAGCGGAATTCCTCGGAAAAATGGTAGGTATTTTTCTGTTTCTCTCTCTCTTTCTCTTCCCTCTCACCTCAACATTTTACAGCACGACGCCTTCAACAAGCCCAACGACACGACCGACGAGCCGACGGCTTCGAGCAGTACGGTCATCTACCCGGATCTGTTAATGCAAAGTGGGTTGATTTTCTGCTGCAGAGCGAGAGTGAGAGAGGTGGAAAGAGAGAGAGCCTTACCGAAGCAGAGAGGGAGAGAGCCCACGGTATTTTGACTTTCTGATCACTTTAAAAACGTTTTTAGACGAATCGACGACGCCGTTCGTCTACGAAACGAGCAGCCAATACGAGGCCACCACCCCGGATACGGTAGAAATATTTATTAATTTAAATTCAGCTTTTTTTAGACTGTCGCGCCACCCGAGCAGAAGCAGTACGACTTCCCCTACAGTACCAGCACACAGTATGCGCCGGAAGGTGAGTGAGAGAGAGAGAGAGCGCGCAGAGAGCGATAGAGAGAGTGTGTGAGAGAGAGAGAGAGAGAGGGAGCGAGAGAAGGAGAGAGAGACAGAGAGAGCGTGAGAGCGCGTGAGAGAGAAAGAGGGAGGGAGACACAGAGAGAGGGAGGGAGAGAAAGTGAGCGAGAGAGTGTCAGAGAGAGAGAGAGAGAGAGAGAGACAGAGAGAGGGAGAGAGGGCGAGCGAGAGAGAGCTAATCTTATCGATTTTGTTTGGTAATTTTTTGACATTTTTTTCCAGATCTCGGCTACGGTGAAGCTTCAACCACCGAATCGCCCGAAAATTCCACACTTCCCGACCGATTTGTGGTAATTTTTTGAGTTTTTTAGTTTTCTAATTTTTTACTAATTTTTCGACTACCGTACTACTTTTCCCACTATAGAAATTAATTCCTATTTTTTTGCACTTTTCTACTACTTTCCTGTACGCTACTTTACCCCCGTTTCCAGCCCGATCTCGCACCCCCACCTTCGAATCTCACCTCAAATGGCACCGACACCGACTATCCGGATGACCTTGTGGGCATACTTTAACGTTTCTATACCTTTTAACCGACTTTTTAATTTTTGAAATTGTTTAATTAATGAATTTAGCTAAATTGGCGTAAGTTTATGGTAAATAAGATTTAATTTCGTCAAAATTCGTGTATTTTCCATTTTTCAGATCAGCGCCGTCGGCCTGAACGCGACGCAACCGTCTAACGAGACTGAGGTGTGGTTTGGCATTTTTATTGGTTTGGTGGTTGAAAATTTGGCTTTTTGATTTCCAGAACATTTAATTTTCGACTTGATAGGTTAAATTGAAGGCTTTTAATTATTTTACAGACCTTTAAAAGGCGTAAAAATCGGTAAAAATGAATTAAGCGATTTTTCCACGCACTATTTTGCACTCGGAATACCGTAACCACCTCGAAACCGCACAAATTAATGCAAAATCTGAAATATCTGCTCCTACCGTAACTCAAAAATACCTAGAAAAGTGTTGATTTTTGGCATCCTTTCTTTTGCACTGAAGCTACCGTATCCTGGCCTCTGTAACGAGCACAAATTAATGGAAAACTCCGCTACCGTAAGCCGTATTTACCTACCGTAACCTCTCAAAAATGCACGAATTAATGAGATCTGGGATAACCACTAAACTACAGTAATCGGTACTTACCTACCGTAACCCGAAAATTTCCCTGATTTTGCACGTTTTACCCATTTCTTCTAGTCGACCTCACCCACCGAGAACCCGCTCGTCGACGATGTGATCAATTTGGTAATTAGCACCCTCGTTACCGTAACCCACCCTTTCCCCTCTACAGCTAAACGGCGAAGGAAACGCGACGCAGCCGCACGCACCGGGCAATGAGACGACGGTGGAGGATGCCGTACTGGACATAGTCGGTACCTTTAATTGTACTAAACACTCCTCTGCTCATTTTTAAAGGGACGGTGACAGGAGGGGGAAGTCCTTACCGGATCTCAAATTTTTCCAAATAAACCTTGCTAGCTACCCTTTTAAGCTGAACCCCGAGGGATTGGATAACAGCACCTTACCCTCTAATGGTACGGCAACCCCGGATGAGGTGTTGGGTTTGGTTGGTTTTCTCTGTTTTTCTGTCTCTTTTTCTCACTATCTCTCTCTCTCTCTCTCTCTCTCTCATCTCTCTGTCCTCTTCCTTCTAACCTTACTTTTTCTAGCTAAACCCTGATGGATTGGATAATAGCACGTCACCAGCTAACGAAACGGCACTTCCGGATGAAGTTTTGAACTTGGTTAGTATTTTCTCGTTCGTTTCTATCGCTGTCTTTTCCAGCTTAACCCTGATAACAGTACTTTACCCTCTAATGAGACGTCGATCCCGGACGAGGTGTTCAATTTGGTTCGTTTTTCCTTCTTTTTCTGTCTCTTTCCCAAAGATTTTTCTCTGCTTCTCTGCGCCGTCTACCAATTTCTATCTATCGCTAATTTTTCCAGCTTAACCCGGAAACTGTGGATAATAGTACGGTACCGGCTAACGAAACAGCACTTCCGGACGAGGTTTTAAACTTGGTTGGGATTTTCTAGTCCTTTTCTATCGTTATTTTTCCAGCTTAACCCGGATAACAGTACCTCACTGTCTAATGAAACGGCACTTCCGGATGCAGTTCTAAATTTGGTTCGTGGTTTCTAGCTCTTTTCCATAACTTTTCCTAGCTTAACGCAGAACCGTTGGATAATAGCACCTCATCAGCTAACGAAACAGCACTTCCTGATCAAGTTTTGAATTTGGTAAGCACTTATCTATCGCCTATATCTGTCTCTCTAATACGTTCTATCGCTTTCTATCTATCATTTAGTTTTTAGCTTAACCCAGAACCCTTGGATAACAGTACGTCACCAGCTAACGAAACCGTCTTACCGGACGAAATTTTGAATTTGGTTAGTGTTTTATGTTTTTTTTGCGCCATCTGTCACTTTTTATCTATCGCCTCTTTTCCAGCTTAACCCGGAAGGTATCGATAATAGCACATCTCCTTCTAACGAAACTGTATTACCGGATGAAGTATTAAATTTGGTTGGTTTTCCCTTACCTTTCTATCGATCCTTTCGTTTTCCAGCTTAACCCAGATGGATTGGATAATAGCACGTCACCGGGTAACGAAACGGCATTACCGGATGATGTTTTGAATTTGGTAATATCTTCTCTACTTATTTGAACAGTTATATCTTACCTATCTCGTCTTATTTTTCCTAAAGAATCGCTGCTAACCAACCCCCATTTCAGCTAAACCCCGAGACACCCCTAAACGGCACGGAACCCTCAAATAATGGCACCGATGTGGAGGTAGCACTTTCAACATTTTAGGAATTTTCCAAAAGGGTCTCTGCTAGCCTGCCCTGGCCTACAAATATAGTTTTATTAACTATAACCTCTTGTAATGCATGAAACCACTTTTCCCAACCCCCAACCCTTGGCACTTTTCCAGAGCACCACCACCCCGCACCCCGAAGAACCCGGGCTGTTTGACCTCGTCATGCAGCTGGTAACATTAAAATATGGAGATTTTTGGGTATCCTACTATATATAAAAAAATAGTGTTTGTGTGTGTGTGTGTGTGTGTGTGTGATACTTTGCATGCAACTTCCGTCACCATGTCCGGAGGATATCTCGATAGGGAACAAATTTTAAGGTATATATGATACGTCATTAGATGCGTAATGGCTCTGGGATGACTGCATGCTTATCAGATTTTACAAATTTAATTGTTTTAAATATTAAATTTCAGTTTTTGTAAAAATTTCGGAAACCCTCTTTGTTAGGAAACAATTAGCATGCACCGGAAGTGGTGGTAGCCTATTTAATCAGGTAGAGAGCGTAGTTTTTCATTTTTTCTCATCGGGTTTCGAGAGAATTATGCAGGGAGAAGAATATTATGGGGCATAGACAGGGCCAGGGTTGAAAAGTCGCGAAGCGGCTTTTCAACCCTGGTTTAGGATAGTTTAATAGTTTTAAATTATTCAAAAATGTCCTAAAAGTGTTATTAACGCTAAAAAACTAAGCTAAATTCGTAAAAATGTATTAAAAAAACTTCCTTAATCTGTTCAAAATGCTTTTTTTTGTGGTAGAAATCCTTCCAAAAATCGCGAAAGTAGTGCGTGTTATACTGTGTACACTTAATTTAATGCCGTAATCGGTTCAATGAGTTGCATTAAAATGCATTAAAGTGTAAACTAGGGTATATATCATTTTTTTCAGCTCAATCCGACCGCCTCGCCGGACACGACCAACTCGACTACACCCGAAAATACGACCGACTTTGTGAGTTTTATTTTTCTAGAAATGAGGCAGCCTAGCAGAGATTATTTGGGAGGATTAAATTTTTAATTGTTTACGCTTTTTTCATCATTTCATTTTCGTAATTTTGGAAATTGAAAGCGTTTATTTGGGGAAAGCAACGCATTTGAGTTCTTGCCACTTAGGGCATGCTAGCAGGGCTCATTGGGGATTTTTGGATCTTTCGATTTTTCCACGTATATTATGACCTTGATTTTTAGGACGTCTCCAACGTGACGAGCCCCAACAATGCGACCGAATTGGTAAGAAATTTACTTTTTTCCAAATTACCAATTTTTCAGGACGACTCCGCCTTCAACGCGACGACCCCACTGACGAACAGTACCGATTCGGGCGAGGTAACTTTAATTTTTACCGTTTTAAAGGACGCAAAACTACGAGCCAATCCGTGAAGGCGAGCGGGCGCGTTGCGTGTCGCTTATCGGACGCTAGAGAACGTTAAAAAAAACGAGAAAGAGCGACCCGCAACGCATACACCGATTTTTTGTATTTTGTATATTTTATAACGGTCAGTTGTATGTATTTTTGGCTTCATTTTAGCTTGGCTTGGCTTTGCTAGCTTGTCTATATTTTTTGTGGCTTTAGGAGCCCGAATTCGCCCGGCTGACCGTTCTCCGCGATGTCCAGTCCGTCCCGCAGCAGGATGATGTAGGCTTTTACTGCTTTTTGTGTATTTTGGAATTTAAAATGCATTAATTTCGTGCAGGCGGATTTTATGGCTGGTCATTTTCGCACTTTTTTGCCATTTTTATAGCTGAAATTATGCGCTTCGTTCAGCGGTGCTTTCGCATTATCGGGGGTGGAGTCGAATTTTCCGATTTTCCGAGAAGTCTAGAAATGCCTTAGAAGTGTTTTAATAGCGTTTTTAGTAAAATCAGCTATATTTCAAGTAGAAAACAATCAAAAATATCAAAATTTCGTCAAAAATTAGCTATTTTTGCTCGAGAAATCTTTTTTTTTCGTATTTTCTATGTATATTTTGTAAAGTTTTACGTTTAGTTATGATAAAAAGCAGTTTAGAAACAGCTACCCCCCCCGATATTGCAAAAGCGCCTATGTTTGAAAGCCCAAATTTTATGCTTATTTTTGGCTTCATGGCTTGCCTTTTTTAGATGGAGAACAACACCAGCCCCACGACAGAAGCCTTCGTCTATCAAACCTCTTCACAATACCCCCCAGGAGCTTTTGATGACAACGAGGTTCTTTTTGCTTTTATCGTTATTTTTAAACATTTTTTGCTTATTTTATTGCGGTTTAAAACTGATTTTTTTTCTTATTTGTCGCGCTGAAAAAACAACACGTTTTTGTTTTTTAAACAATTTTTAAGACATTTTGCATGTCATTTTACGCCAGTAATTCAAAAATATATTTCTTTTTAATCCTCAAATGATCTCCGCTAGCTTGCCCCAGCTTACAAACGCTTTTTGTAGCCCGAAGCGAGCAGCCAGTCGCCAGCCAGCAGCACCAGCTACGCCTTCCTCTACCAAACGTCGAGCCAGTATCCGCCGCATACAGCTGCTTTCCGCGAGGCTACGAGTGTACAGGTGTGTCGCGTAGCTAGCGTTTTTTGCGCCTATGGATTTGGCTTCAATGTGCCTTTAGACGCTTAAAAATTGGTTTATTGCGTGAAAATGGCGAAATAGGCAGCAAAAAGCTTATTTCATTTGTGTTAGCTGCTCAAAATTACGCTACATTCCGCTCCTAATGACGCGGATTTTTGTGCGCGAGTTGCTAATCGTTTTTTTTTATGTTCCCATCGCTTTAAAGCAGTGAAAATGAATTTTTCGACCTAAACATTACTTTTTCTTCGGATTTTTCATGTTATTTTGATTTTCACGACCGAGGCGATCTAGCAGACTTCCTTGGGGAAGCTAAATCCCTTTTTTAGCCCGATCTGAACACGCTGCTCCTCGCCGATGAGCCCCTGGTTCAACTTCTCAACGCGACAACACCAGAAGCCCCAGCCGCAACGAGCAATGCAACGGAATCGGCCGAAGATCTCATCCAGGAGGCCGTGCAGACCGTCGAGCAGAACATCAAAAAGGTCAGCGTTTAGATTTGGGCTTTATCTCGATTTATATAGAATTTTAAAAACTCTAAAATCGTTCGAAAAGCTTTGTTTTTTGGTTGTTTAAAGGGGGCTTAAAAACTCTAAATCACGTTTTTACTGGAAAAGCTTTAGGTTAATTATTGAGGCTTTTTAAACTCTACAATATTAAATACTGTACCTCTTTTTACAAGTTCTAGCACTCTCTTTTAAAAGATGTGGACAGTTCTAGCGTTTAAAAACTGTAAAAGCTGTTATTTTTCCAAAAAACCTTTGGCATTAATACTACAACGATTTTAAAACGTTAAAATCCAATAATTTTTTGACCGGCAAGCTTCTGTGGAGTTTTAAAAGTCTAAGTTTTACCTGAAAAGCTTGATCTTAAGTTTTAAAAACACTAAAATCTCATAAATTGCCGGAAGCGCTTTGCCTTTAATTTTGTAAAGTTTTTAAACGTTTTGCAACATTTTAAAAGTTTAAAAAATCTGAAAATCGTAATTTATTTAGATAGAAAAGGCTTTAGCTAATTATCCAGGTTTTAAAACGGCAAAAACCGTACATTTTTATCGGAATAGGTTTATTTTGCAATTATCAAGAGCTCTAAAACCTGTAAAAACGTATTTGTTAACCAAATCGAGCTTTAGGTCCCTCCCACTGAGCGGAAACCGATCGCCGCCCGACTGTCGAACGCGCTGGCCGCCCTGCTGAACCTGGTGCGACGACGGTGATAGGCGCGTAGCGTAGCGCTTGGCCCCCTCAGGATTGTTTATCTCATCGAGTATCCAAGGGTTTAAAGGTATCCTAAACGTTGCTAGATGCTAAGAATTGGTTTTTACAGATTTAAAAATTCCTTAAAAGTTTAAAACAGAATTTCTAGCTATAGCCAGCTAACTATCTAAAGTTTAAATCCTTAAAAAAGCTTCACAACTTAAAACAAAAACTTGCCAACATTTTTCCGCCTTCACTTTTTTGTGCTCGTGCTCTCTTGCTCCTCCTCTCAGTGGCCTTCCACCCCCTGTTTGTACATGCATTTAGACGGTTATTCTCCCCCCTCACTTTCCATGGTTTTTACGTTTTTAACGGCGCGCGCTTTGCCCTCAAATTTTTCTCCTGCTTCCGGTTCGCAATATATGGGTCCCGACCCGCGCGCGCTACTCAAATTGTGCTCGAATAAAATGTAAAATTGCAAAAAAAAACTATAAAATTACATAGAATTCGTATTAAAAACGAAAACGCGAAAAACACCCGAGAAACAGCGACAAATGAAAAAAATGACACGAAAAACCCAGTTAAAGCTATGGAAATACGGTTCTTGCGCATTATCGGGGGGGGGGGGGGCATTTTCCTAATGATGTAATCAGTGTTTTAATGGTGTTTTAGCAAAATCTAACTATCTTTGAAGTGGAAAACAATAAAAAAAAACCCTTAGCAACTTTTTTAAGTGAAATTTCGGTCGCAAAAAGGCAATTTTTGGCTCAAAAATCGATATTCTTCTATTTTTTCATCAAAATTTGTAAAGTTTTTACGTTTAGGAATCGTAAAAAACCATTTAAAAACCCTTACTTTATTTCTATTAAAAAACTGGATCCTTAGAAAAATCCCCCCCCCCCCGATAATGCCAAAGAACCGCAAATCCCTGAAATAACTATAACCCTTGATAAATTATGCCGATAGATATGACAACGTGAATGGGATTATCACAGAAAAACCGAGGAAACCGCAATATAATACAAGTATTAATGCAAAAAGAATATAAATCAGAAATTGGCTATAAATTGTGCACATAAAATCAGTTAATTGGGCTCTTATCTTCTTGCTGGGGCTGCTCCACGTCGCCGAACACCATCAGCACGACGCCGCCCAGGATGAGCAGGCAGCTGACGATGCCGCGCGCGGAGAGCGTCTCGCCGAGCAGCGCTCCTAAAAGGAATAAAAATACAGAGGCTAATAACTATAATATAATTACAATATAAAATTCTATTTATAAATAATAAGGTTATTACATAAACTTTACAAACTAATTTTATCGATCTCATAACTAACAAATCGTTTAATCCACGATTTACTAAACAAATGTAAGTAAATCGTTAAACTTTTATGTTTTTAAGCTAATTTAACAACAAATAAGCTAGTTTTTAGTATAAATAAATCATTAAAATAAAGTTTCTACAATAATTTATCAATAAGTAATTTATTTACGCGAAAAAAACATAAATAAACTATAAAAACATGCTTTTTCTAGCAATTTACTAATTAAAACCGGTTTAACAAGCATTTAAACAATGAATTTGATAAATAGATGTAAATGATGAAAATCTAAAGCTTATTTACTTATTTACAAGTAGTTTAACAAATTATTTTCACGAAATTTGCTCTAAATTTTGAAAATCAGCAGATTAAAGTTAATGTAAACATTACAAGCTTATTTCATATTACACTTTTCTAATAAATAAACCATTTAATAAACTAAATACTAATTAAATTTAGTAAATCGTTTACGAAACATACAAATTTTACCTGCTATGGCCGCAAAGACGAACTGCAACGAGTTGGTGGCCGGGACGACGACGGAGACGGGCAAGTGCACCACCAGGTACGTGAACAGCAACTAAAAATAGATAATAAATATCGTAAAAAATAGATTCCAGCCATTTTTTATTATTATTTTCAAAACCGCAACTCACCCCGCCCGCCTGGTTCAACAAAAACGGCACGATGAAGCGCCAGTTGGAGAGGAAATGCACCACTTTTCCGCAAACGCCTAAAAAACAAATTCCAGGGACTTTTAGGTATTTTCTCACCTTTTCCCGGCTTCTTCTCCTGCTGATACTTCGTGCCGAGCCTCATCAGCGGGTTCGTCGCGCCCCAGATCGCCGAGACGAACACGATTTGGCCGAGGCAACGCGCGTCACATTGCATCGCCTAGAATTTGACGTATTTTAGAGCGTTAAAATAGGTATAAACAGTTGAATTTTACGAAAAAAAGAATATTTTTGTGACATTTTCTATTTGATCAAGCTTGCTCATCGATTCCGTATCGCTACTTTCGACGCTTTCACACCGTGCTCTCCTTGCAATAGTTTGGCCCCGATAATTCCCTTATCAACAATTTGTTTTCTATAACTTTCTAAACTTTGTTCTCGCTTTAAAATGATGTTTTATACTATATTCTACGTTTTCAGGTATGGACGAGGACGCGGAGCTGATCCCCGAGAATCTACGACGGCCGCCCGACGAGCCCGCCTCCACCTCGAAAAAGACGCCCACCTCGATCAAGGACTACAATGTCATAAAGGAGGTGAAGTAGTTTTTATATCTTTTTACACAAGTTTTAGATAGGTGAAGGCTCCATCAGCACCGTCTACTACGCCAAGGAGATGTTCGGCGACAGACGGGAAGTGGCCGTCAAGTCGTGCCAAAAGCGACGCATTTTACGAGATAAATTGGTAAGTTTTAGGCTTGTTTTTGCTTGCTTTGTGAATCTAAAAGATGTATATATTTAGGTAGACGCCGTGATGCGTGAGAAGAACATCCTGGCCCGCCTCTCCACTGCCGAAAACATGCACCCATTCGTCGTCGGGCTCTACTGCACACTGCAAGACGCCGAGACGCTCTTCTTCGTCGTTTCCTACGCGCAGAGTGGGTTTTTCGCGACGCTAATAGGGGAGAAATAATAATTAAATAAGCTTGAAAAGTTGGAAACCGTAGCTGGCTAGACAAACCAATTTTGTTTTGGCTGAGGAAGGCTTGTTAAAAAGAAGCAAAACTTTTTTTGTTGCTAGGAAGTTTTGCCTCGGTAAGACTTATAAAACATGCGTAAAATTCGCAAAATTTGAAGGTTTTGACGTTGTTTTAGATATTTTTACGCCAAAAAACCATCAATTTCAGCATTTTTATAGGTTTTGAATCGATTTTTGCGATTGCGAGAATTTTAGCGCTTTTTAAGCCTGAAAGGGTTGGTTTTAGGGTTCCCCAAGGATCTTTCCTTTTTTTTTTTTTAAAGTTACTAGACTAAAAACTAAACTTACTGATACTAAAACTTTTCAATTCGAAAAATTGGATGAAAAAGTTAAGTTTCTTTGTGGAAAATCGAAATTTCCATTTTTTACGTTATAAAATTGATTTTAATTTTTTTATTTTTTGATGGAAAATTGTACAATAACAACTTTTATATTTAGAAGGCGACCTGGCGACGATCATCCAGAAGCTGCCCGAGAAAAGGATGACGTTGGAGCAGTCGCGGTTCTATTCGGCTGAACTTTTGGCAGCTTTAGGTAATAATTTCTAAGATTTTTGATGATCCTATTTTTTAAGGCCACATCCATTCGCTCGAGGTGATCCACCGCGACGTGAAGCCGGACAACATCCTCGTCAAGGCCGACGGCCACATTTTGCTGTCGGATTTCGGGTCGGCCAAGGACCGAACGCTGCCCGAGAAGGAGCCACAACCCGATCCGAGGTGAGAATCAGGATTATCGATAGCTCCACCATCTCTTCTAGTTTTTTATTTACTGGCTTTTGTATTTTTTCCAAAGTTATCGATTTTAACGAAAATGAAAATAGGTTTTCGGCTCTTTCGCGTTATCGGGGGCTTTTTCGTATAATTAACGTACTAGAAGTTTTTTCAGCAAGATTTAGCTATATTTTAAAAGGAAAAACAATTTTTAAAAGGAATTTTACTTGGCATTTTTGTCGAAAATCGGCCATTTTTTATTAAAAAAAATCGATATTTTTGTATATTTTACTCGATATTTGCAACGTTCTTCCGTTTAGGAATAGTAAAAAAATAGCTTTGAAACCCATCCCCCTATTTACATGCAAAAAAATTAGATCTCTGTAAAAAGTTGATCCCCCGATAATGCACAAGAACCCTGGAACACTCAATTTTTCAGAAATCCGGACGGCCCACGAAAACGACGCGCTTCTTTTGTGGGCACCGCGCAGTACGTGACGCCGGAGGTGAATTTTTGCACGGTTTCAAGCCGGAATACCGAAGCGGAAACTTCGACAAGCCAAAATGCCGATAAGCCAAAATCCCGATAAGCCAAAACGACGAAAGAGAGAATGCCGACAAGCAAGAATGCCGAAGGCGGAAATATCCGCAGCCAAAATACGTCTAAAAACGCATTTCCATTTCCATGCGCTTTTCTCTCGAATAATTATCGGCGTTTTGCATGCCGGGATTCCGCTTGTCGGCATCGTGAATGTCGTATTTCTGTCCGTTAGGCCAAAATGCCGAAAGCGAGAATACCGACAAACCAAAGTACCGACGGTTAAAATTCTGAATTCAATGCAAATGCCTTCACTTGTCGATTTTATTGTCGGCATTTTTGCGCGTCGAAATAGCATTTGTCGGTAATTTGGCTGTTTGCCTTTCCTCCTTTTTTATATACGTATTTTCAGATGCTCCAAGGCAAAGAAGCCGATGAAACATGCGATTTCTGGGCCCTCGGCGTCACTGTTTTCCAGTTTTTGACAGGTTTTATTTGGCTCTATACGTTTAAATTATTTTAGGAAAGCACTGCTTCCACGACGAGAGCGAGTACCTCATTTTCCGCAGAGTACAGGTTCGATTTTGTCCAAAAAAATTATTTTGGACTTTTAGGAGCTTCTCTACACATTTCCGGACGATTTCCCGGCACCGGCAAAATCACTGGTCGAAGCGCTGCTTGTGGTTGAGGTATTTTTTTTACCATATTGCTCCCATGTAATGTTTATTAAGTTGGGAAAACTGTTTAGAAAACTTGAGGAACTTGACGATTCGTTTCAAAAAATAGTTATTTCTTCCGTTTTTAGAAAAATTCTAATTTTTTAACGTTTAAAGGTAGTGAACACAGCTGCAACAAATTTTTATACTTATTTTAGTGCAAATTTACCTGTTTTTAAGTTGGAAATCGTCTGAGAAAACCTAGAAAAGCTAGAAATTTGAATTTTTTATCCAAAAATCGCTATTTATGTATTTTTAAGCCAAAATTTTTTGACTTATTAATCTTCAAACATCGTGAAAACTATTTTAAAGCACCTTATCTATTTTAGCAAGATATCGCCGTTTTTGAACTCTGATACGTACTTTAGAAAAGGGCTGAAAATTAGAATTTTTGGTCCAAAAAGGGTATTTATTCTACTTTTAGCAAAATTGTAACTATTTAATCTTTAAAAATCGTGAAAAATTGTGAAAAATCTATCTATATTCTATTTTTAGCCCTCTGAACGTCTCGGGAGCGCGTCGCTGGGCGGCATCTCCTCGCTGAAGCAGCACGACTTCTTCGACGGCGTTCAATGGGATTCCCTCGAAAACACTAAGCCCCCGTTTTTAATTTAATGGTTCGTGAATTTTTGTAATTAAATGCATGCTTCTTCTTTCTATTCCTGTAAATTTTTATGCGCTGAATAATTGTGCCATTCCTATAAATATGGATGTCCTGTGATTTTTGCAGTTTTTAGGGATTTTTTCTGTGTTTTTTTATTCGCTAATTTATAAGTATCTAGTCCGTTTTTTCTTGTGCAATGGAATTTGCTATGTAATAAAGTTTTTTGCATTAGAATTTGGTAGTTTTAAAGTTTAAGTGGGTTTTAAACTGCCCTATTTATCAAAAATTAAAAATAGTTACTTTTGGTTGATTTCAAACTTTATTATAGGCTTTTTTCTATCATTATCTATCATTTCTTCTAAAGTGCCGTTTTAATTGTCTTCCGATTCTTCTAAAAAAAATTTTTTTTATAATCTAACCAGATGGTTACAGTCGCTTCGCGACTGCAACCATCTGGCCTTCGGGCTACCCTACATGTCCAACTCCACTACATCCTTTACCACCTCCATCAATACCCCCGATAGCCGAAATCCCCTTCAAAAACTACCTAAATACCTTCCCGATGGCTTAAGATACCTCCCCTAGCCGAAATCCTTTTAAAAAACGAAAATAACGACCGACCGAATGGAATGAGAGAAAAAAAGAAATGAAATCCCCCAGCGAAAATTTTCATCCACGAAACGCGCGCCACCTGGCTCACTATGTCCAAAATCACCCCAACCTCCGTCCCCCACCCCTTTTACTAAGGAAAAAACTTTCAAAGTTAATTTTAATAATTTAAACTAAAACTTTTTCGTACTTTTTTTATCAGTTTGGGGGTTTCTGACCACGCTCTATCCGAATCCGAAGAGAGCTAAGCTCTAGCTCCTTTCCCCTTCGAGTTGAATCCGGGACACGACAGACGGACAGACGGTGACCACAGCAAAATTATTATAGTTGATTGTAAAGTTAAAGATTAATTTAGAAACTGCTGATATCGATCGGAAATTGCAACGTTTTTCTAAATTTCATCGATTATCTCATTTTTTGTAGTTGAAAATGATTTTAAAAATACGATGTCGATTAAAAAAAATGGAAAATTTTATTTTGAGTCTGATCTTCGATGCTTTTAAAGTTTTTTTAACTGGAAAACATCGATCGAAGCCAGATAGAAGATGACGTTTTTTGTCGAAATTCCCGTTTTTCTAAATATTTTTTCATGGATTCTACAGTTTTAGATGGCTTTAAAACTTGGGATATTGATCAGAAATTGCTAATTTCTGTTCTCTATTGTTTATAAGCGTTACATTATTCTAAACATCATTATTTATTTACATTCCTCAATTCAGAGATGGCTGCTTCTCGTGTGGCCATCATCACGGGCGCCTCGTCGGGCATCGGTAAGGCAGCCGCGCTGCTCTTCGCCTCCAAGCAGTTCAAGCTGTCGTTGACCGGAAGGTAAAGCCATCTTATTTTTCCTGATTCATCTATTGCTTAGAAACGAATCGGCGCTGAAGGAGCTGGCCGCCGAGTGCATCAAGCGGGGTACCCCGGAAAATGCGGTACGTTTTGTCGTTAAAAAATGCTTCCTGAAACAGATACACTAATTTTCTTAATTTTACTATTGTTTAATTTTGATTATTAATTTCTATTTATGCCATGAATTTTTAGGTGACCTTCTCGGTGACGGACCTGTCCGCCGACGGCGCCCCCTCCCAAATCGTCTCCCACACCCTGGACAAGTTCGGCCAAATCGACACTCTGGTATGTTTTTTGTTATTCTCAGAATAACCGTAATTTTAGTTTCTTTGGCTGTTATTTTTTGAACAGTTTAAACATTTTTCTAATTAAGAAAACAGAACTTTTTATAATTTTGCAAAAATGCTGTAATTTTAGGTGTTTTTTAAGTATTAAAACAATAGATTTTAATAAGTATCAATAGAACGTCTTATTAAAAATAGATTCGGGTATATTTATATTATTTAACTCAATAATCTATTTTTTAAGGTAAACTCGGCGGGGATCCTGACGAGTGGCCCGGTGCTCGAATCCGGCATCGACGTCTACGATCGCGTGATGGAGTGTAATGTCAGAAGGTATAGCGCTTTTTCGTGCTTTTACAATTCAATACCAATTTTTGAAAAATACAATGGATTCAAAAATATAGATTTTGTCCAATTTTAAATTCAATTTTTAGTAAAAACTAAATGAATTATCTTTTAGCCTCGTCCGGCTGACACGAGAAGCCCTACCCCACATCATCAAGCAGAAGGGCACCATCGTCAACGTGAGCAGCATCAACGGCCCGTGCCCGGTAGGCGTTTCCGCGATTTTGGCACATTTTTTCGGGGAGCTTTGTTAGTAGATTTCCATATTCCGAAATTTCGACGGTTTTGAAGTCACCCCGATTCCGCTTGTATGCGAAAATCTGCAAAGAGTTCGGAATCTCTGTAAAAAACCAAGCAAAAACAAGCTAAAAAAATTTACATCGTCTTTCGGCTTTCTAAAAAACTACATTTTTTAGTTCCCAAACGTCACCTACTACTGCATGTCCAAGTCGGCCGTCGATCAATTCACCAAGTGTCTCGCCCTGGAGATGGCCCCGCACGGCGTTCGCGTCAATGCTGTTTGGTGAGTTTTGATTATTTTAAAATTACGATTATTACTAATTACTAATTTGTGTTTTATAAATGTCAAAAACTAACTTAATTTTGTATTTTCAGCCCGGGCGTGACCGTGACGGAACTGCACCGCCGGGCCGGCCAGAATGACGAGACGTACAAAAAGGTGGAATTTTATTTCGAGAAATATTTATCTAGTTTTTTAGTTCCTCGAGCATTCAAAGACGACGCACGCCCTTGGCAGACCCGGGGAAGCCGTTGAAGTTGCAAAGGTGAGCTTCTGGAGCCAATTTTGTCCAAAATAATTTTTTTACTTAGCCTACAATTAGGGAAGATTCAAGTTTATCTATGGTCTGTTTAGGGAAAATCGTTGTGTAAAAATGTTATATTTTTGTTAAAAACGGTTTAGCGTATTTTGGATCCTTTTTCGTCCATTTTAATGGTTTTGAATTTGCGTTGATGCACCTAAAACCAGTGAGAAATTCCATAAACATCAAAATTTTTTCTAGTTGCGTTGGTTGCCAATGCCTAAAAAATTTTTTTCATAAATTTAAAAATGTGACTTTTAATCCGGAGTCCTTTTTCATCCATTTTACCAATTTTAACTTTTTTATTTGCCTTTCGGGCACTTCAAACCGGTTAGAAATGCCATGATAATAAGAATTTTTCTTGCTTTGATTTTTTCTGGTAGCCAAAGGTTTCTGAAGACATTTTTAATTTTAAGAATATGCGGTTTCTAATCATTTTTGCCAATTTCAGGAATTTGAAGTTTATTTTTTAAAATTGATGTTGCTGTATAAGAAAAACGGCAACTAGGCGGCTTGCAGGGATTAATAATAAGGCTTTATTTTGTTGCGCTCCCCCGCCAACGATCCAGAACTCGAAATTTTTTAATTGGACTTTCTAGGCCATCTACTTCCTCGCCTCCGACGACAGCTCGTTCACCACCGGTGACCTGCTCCGCGTCGATGGCGGCCGAGGCATCATGCATCCACGCTAATTTCGTGGTTTTTTCTTTTTCTGTGCTTTGTATTTATTAGAACCGTTGCCATCCTGTGATACATTTAGCTACCTGTATTTTCTTGTATGATTAGTATTTTTTGGATGCTATTTTGCTCGAAAAAACTCTACAAAACAAACTGCAACTTGTTGTGTCTATTGTCGTGCGTGGTCACGTGGCCAATTGCAATATCGTGTCGCCGGGGAAAAGCGCAAACAAGCTCGTTGCCCCCATAGATGGAAATCGTGTAAACGCGGGCCGCACATCACGATGAGGTTCGCCGTCCAAGTTTCCAGCCCGCTCGTCGCCATCGGGGCTTCGCAGTTTGCGTTGAGCCTGTTACAGGTAAGATTTCTAAAATAGCTTTGTCTAGGTATTTTGAGGAGATTAAATCTCTGTTCTTTTGCACTATCGGGGGGGACGAATTTTTCCAACAATTTCAGGAATGCTTAGGAACGTAATAGTAAAAGCTGATATTTTGATAGCGTTTTAGTACATGTAAACATTAAATTCAGTTTTTGGAGAAATTTACCTACATCTTAAATGATTGCCTATGTGTAAACTGTAAACCTATGTAAAAAAAAGACTTTTGAATGCCGAAATTTTGGTCAGAAAACTGCGTTTATTGTCGAAAAATCTATTTTTTTGCGTCTTTTAGCAAATTTTTGCGCTTAGGAATAGTGAAAATCAATTTAGAAACACCTCTGATATGTATTAAGAAATTTCGGTCAGAAGCCTTTATTGTCGAAAAATCTATTTTTTGCGTCTTTTAACAAAAATTTGAAAAGGTTTTACGCTTAGAAATAGTAAAAAAATGAATTTAGAAACAATCCTTGTATGTATTAATAAAAATTGCATTCTCAGAAAGTAGTTTACTTCCCCCGATATCGCTAAAGATCTCCGAAATTGTTAAAAAATGATCGCGTTTCGAGGGCCTTTTTTAATTTTTGTGTTAGAAAGTTTGGGCGCAGAAACAACACCCGATTTCCAGGTGGTCTTCATGTTCTTCTACGTGAAGGTCTACCTGAACGTGTTCCACGTCTCCCAGTGGTGGTTCAACGTCGCCCAGGCGCTGTTCATGGTCTGGAATGCCGTGAATGACCCATTATTCGGGTATCTACAAGTAATATTTTATCACTTATCATTTTTTTATGTATTCTTTGACTGTTTTTATTATTACGTTTTTTAACGATAATTTACGTTTGTTTTAGGACAGCAACACGGGGTGGATGCGCTCCCGGACGGCCGTTTTGACGCGGTTTTCCCCGTTTTTATGTGGATCATTCGTTCTTTTATGGTTAGTTTCTTAAAAACAATTATAATTTTTTTATTTTAGGTTTCCTTGGGATATCAGCGGCTCGTGGCTTGAAGGGCTTCATCTCATCTGCGCCCTTTTTCTCTACGATGCGTTCTTTAGGTAAAAGGTTTTGAGCTTCTAAAAAATTGGTAACTATTTCTCTTTTGCGTCGTTTTTAAGCATAAAAACATTCTAAAATTTAGCATTTTATTTTGAAAATCGGGCTTTTCGTTTAAAATTTCATGAAAAATGACCGTAAACAAGTAAAAATTGTTAAGAAAACGTGTTCTAGAAAAGTTATAGCAAAAGGTTTTTCGCAATTTCAGGGGGACTAATTTTTTTCCTACGAGTGCAGAATACTTAATGACGTAAATAGTAAAAAACGTAAAAATAGTGAAAAAAATTAAAACGTATTTAATTTTTAATTAAATATGTTATATTTTTTAGATATTTAGATGATGTTTTTAGTGAAATTTAAATATATTTGAATAGAATTTGGTCGAAAATCGGCGATTTTTTAGCGAAAAATCTATTTTTTTTGGAGTTTTTAGTCAAATTTTGTAACGTTGACGCTTAGGGATAATAAAAAATAGTTTAGAAACACTGTAGCATTATTTAGATTCGAACCGTTGGATCCTAAGAAAGAAATTAGTACCCCCCGATAATGCAAAAGAACCAAGAAAAACCCTGCTCAATTACCTTGAATTTCTTTCAGCGCGATGGGCGTCTCGTGGGCAGCGCTGTTCGCCGACAGCACAAAAGACGCAAGATCCCGGGCTGCAGCCATGAAATATTCACAGGTTTTTGGAAGTTTTAAAAAATTATTTTACTGATCTAGATGGCGATTCTCGGGTCGGTGAATGGGATCGCGATCATGGAGAAGGCCAGCCACAGCTTGGAGGTGTTTTGCCATAAAATTATTGTATTTTTTTTGTTTAGAACTTTTCCGCCTTTCAAACGGGCGCGATTCTGATGGCGCTGCTCGCACTGTTCTGCCTACTCAGCGCCGGAAGTTATCGGCCGACGCTGCCGATTTCTAGGTGAGAAATGTTGTATTTTTGCTTATTCGGTCCTCTAGTTGTAAAAAATGGGTGCTTTTGCAATATCGGGGGGGGGGGGAAGACCGAATTTTTTCCTATGGGCCCAGAAATACCTAGTATACGTATTGTAATATTGTTTAGTTATATTTAGTTTTTATTTCAAAGCGAAAACAATAAAAAAATCGAAGATTTTTTGACATTTTGGTAAAAAAACGTTTTACATCTTTTTACTAAAAATTTTTATTTTTTTTGTACGTTTAGGAATAGTAAAAATTATATTTTAGAAAACTTCTTCTATTTCTATTCGAAAAACTGATTCCCCCCCGATAATGCAAAAGAACCGAAAAATGTATTTTGTTGATTTAGGGGTATGAAAAGCTTTAATTTCGGTTTTTAGAGAAAAAGATGACGAGGAACGGCTTCTAAATGGAGATGACGTCGCAAGTTCCGAGCACGAAACCGGCACGTGGAGTCACGCCTTCGAGTTGACACGCCAAACTGTTCGCCAGCACGACTTCCTCTTCATCATCGCCACCAATTTTATACATATTATGAGGTAATTCGCATTTTTAATAGATTGTAACCTGTGTTTTTGAAATTAAGCTTTTTTTTGCTTCGTGAATATAATTAAATGCGACACGGTTATTTTTACTATTATTTGAAGTAATTTAATAGAGCCAATTTTTATCAGTCGGGAGATGCATAGCAATGTAACGTATTTTAATAGGTTTTTCGTGAAACTGAACCAGATTTAAGGCATAAACCTAATTAGAAACTTAAAAGGGGTTGAATTGCGAAACTTTGGTCGAAAATCAGTCACAGTTACGCGAAAAATCTACATTTTTGGGTTTGGATCCTATTTTGTAAAGTTTTACAGTGTAAATTTATAAAATTTAATTATATTTAAGCTTGAAAAATCTGAAAAAAATAGACATTTTTAGGCCGGATTTTTGGACGAAAAATTGATGTCTTTGTGTTTTTTTGGCAAAAATTTGTAATTTTTTTGCGTTTACGAATCGAAAAACAGGTTTGGAACCCTTTTTTCGTTTGATGTTAGAAAAATTTGATGCTAAGAAAAACACCCTGGAAATATCACAGAGCTATTTCTAACCCAAATTTTTTAGAAGTGTCGCCCACCTGAACTTTGCCTCGATCACGACGGAAATCCTCGTCCCTCAAGACATCTTGCCGCGCGGCAGCCTGAAGCTCAGCATTTTCTACGGCTTTTGCACTCTTGGACCGCAGGTCAGTCTCCCGCAGGACCGCAGACCGCAAGTTAAAAGCTAAATTTATCGTCTGATTCTTCAGCTGATCATCATCGCGCTCGAAAAGGTGGTCGTCAGGGTCGGCGCGGGGAGGCTGCTGCTTTTTAGGTATTTTCGTTTTTTTTTCAAACAATATCGTTTTCAGCTATCTCGTCTCCGCCATCGCTGCCATCTGTTTCTCATTCTTCTCCGGCTGGCCCTACATTGTCATGCTTTTTATGCTCATTGATGCGTAAGTTACATGATTTTTTTATTTATGAATTCAAAATTTTTTGATTAATTTGAGTTAATTCACTTTATTTTCTTACATTTTGTCTAATTTAATTTATTTCAATTAAAGTGATTTTGTATTTCTGTAAATATAAAATGATTTAATTCATTTTCAATCGGTTTTTTACAGAATCACCGTCCACTCGGCCGCCCCGTTGTTCAACATCATCATCTCGGACTACATTGACGAGGACACGAAGCGGTATTCTAGGCGGTGCGTAATTTTTTTTTATATTTCCCCCAAAAATCTCTGCTAGCCTGCCCTTTCTTAAAAAATCTCTGCTAGCCTGCCCGTTTCCTAAAGAATTTGTTCTAGAACGTCTTTTTTAGAATATTTTAGTGTATCTGTTTCAGCTCGCCGATCTCGTCGTTCGTCTTCTCGCTGAACGCCCTCTTCACCAAGCCCGCCCAATCCGTCGCTCCGGTGCTGATCGTGCAGCTGCTCAACGCGTACGGATATCAGGTCAGGATCTCTCTCTGTGTCTATGTCTCTCTCTCTCTCTCTCTCTCTCTCTCGCTCTCGCTTTATCTTGCTCTTACTGCCTCTCTCCAGCTGCCTCTTGCTCTGAATCGAAACTTTTTAAAATTTATTGCTCTCTCTGTCTATGTCTCTCTCGCTCTCTCTCTCTCTCTCTCTCTCTCTCTCTCTCTCTCGCTCTCTATCTCTGAATAAACCATTTTTTTCAGGCCTACCTCGTCGACAAACTTTCAACTGAAGCCCTCCGCGCCGCCGTTCAATACGTTCTCTACGGCACGCCACTCGTCCTCGGTGCCCTCCAATATTGTGTCTTCTCCCGTTACTCTCTTTTGCACAAACCTTCCAAAGAACTTGTGATATAACCCTCCTCCCTCCCACTGCCTCTATTTCCCTTTTTTGTATTTAATAATACTGTCTATGGATACTCTTTTTGTCTCTGTATGCATCGTTTTTTGCGTGTGACTAACCTCATTCCCAGCGGCTCACCCTCCTGGTTGTTTTTTTTTGCGGGTTTTACTAATAAAAGCTTTGAAGTTCAAGTTGTTTATCGTTTTTCCCGACGCGTTGAATAGAGCCAAAAAGATACATTTACACGAAAATGGATTTAATGTTTTTATTTCACCATTTTTTCGGATTTTCAACGATTTTTTGGAAAATACGCTTTCCCCTTACGACTAAAATTATAATAACTGGTCGAAAACTGCATTTTCTAGCAAGTTTTCGGCTTAAAAGCTAGTTTTTTTCGCGTAGTTTTTGGTGCCGAGTTCGAATTTTACATTTTTATACTACAAAAGATTGACTTTAGACCATAAACTACAAAAAGTCGACGCCCCGGAATGTTTTTTGTGGCTATCTGTAGTTTGTACCCTAAAGTTAAGTTTTATAAAATAGTTTTTCAATTTTTTGTTTGCAAGAATCTTCATCATCATCAAAATATGGTTTTCGCTATGAGCGACGCCCAAATTGAGAATCAGCACCAAAAACCATGCTAGAAAGTGTATTCAGAAAGCAACTATCGTTGTTTTATGGCTAAAAACAAATTGAATATGTTTTGGAAAATGCGGCCTAGGTATTCGAAATAGAACTTTTTATTTATGGGTAATTAGAGGGTTTATATCTGTTTTCAGGTCAATGTTATCAACACTACACGCGGTGCACGAGATGAGGGCGTGGATCCCGTGCTCGTTGCTGTCGGTGTCCATGGTCAGCTTTTAAACGCTCCGATTTTTTATATTTAGGTCCCGTTTGCCACCCTATCCCTCGGCGTCGGCGCCATTTCGTGGGTGACGCCAAAGGACGTGTTTTTGGTAGGTATAAAGCTTCTTCTTTTAATGGAATTTGTTTAGACGCTCGACCACCACCTCTACGAAGCCTACATGCGGCTGTGTCTCTTCGTTTTCGAGAATTGGTCAAGTGTACAGGTATTTTAAGGTGTAGATTAGATGTTCCAGTTCTGTTTTTAGATTTCTCTCTACGGCGATGTCGAACCATTGAAGAGCGCACGAGAAAGAGCGGTGATAATGTCGAATCATCAGTCTAATGGTAGGCTTTATATCTTTTTTCGAAAGACCGAATTTTTGTAGCGAAATTTGTTTAACAATGTAGTAGAAAGCGTATTTATTAGGTTTAGAAAAAAAAACTATCTACATTTCGAAGGTTAAACAATTTCACGAACTGGATTTTGAAATTGAAAAAGATTTTGGAACTTACTTTAGGCAAAAAAATCGTATTTCAGGGTATCCTGATGAGAAAGTGGTTAAAAAGATTTCATTAACTTTTTTTTCGGCTAGCTTTCAGGATTTCTGGGAAAACTACCTACATTGGAATATTTTTATTTTTTTTGCGACAAATCGGTAGTTTTAAGACCAAAAATCTATATATTTTCTTTTTGGCTAGAAACTAACGGTTTTTATGTAGTTTTTTTTTTGCAAATACTAAGAGATGTTATAGGTTTTGGAATTTCGGAAATTCGAAATTTTTTACCTAAAGTTGGCCGAAATCGGTCGTTTTTCTCTTTTTTTTGAAAACGTAATTTTTACTTTGTGTAAGTTTAGTTTAAATTTTTAATTTTTTAACGCTAAAAAAGCAAGTTTTGAAAACAAAGTTTAAACGTGGAAAAGATTTTTCACTTAATAAACGTGCTATTTTAGTCGACTGGGCGGTGATCATGGGCCTGGCTGCACGGCAGAAGGCCAACGAGCGCGGCTTCCGCGTCATGGTCAAGCACGCCATCCACTATGTGCCCCTGTTTGGGTGGTACATCTTTCAAGTAACGTTTTTAAAAACAAGCAATTTTTCGTGTTTTTTAGCATGGCTACATCTACGTGCGTCGATTCGGGGAGTTTGTCAGCACGCCTGTGCGCAGGCAGCTGCATTTTTTGGATGGTTTACCGGAGCCCTATTGGCTGCTCATTTTCCCGGAAGGCACGAGGTGAGGGTTTAAAGGGGCTGAGACAGGCGAGGATCGACCCCTAGTACTGGCTAGATCTCGACAGAAAAGTGACACTCCTAGAAACGCATTTTTTCTTTTATTTTGACCTTTTATCTCCATGGAGAATCCAAAGAAACCACGTATTTTGGAACGTCTCGTAGCTGGCTGGACCTAGTAGATCCATGGGATCGATTTGGCATTTCCTGGTGCCTTTAAAGGGGCAATAAAGTCATAATTGATTATGTAATTTTGTTACCCATGGATTCTCTATAGATTTTGTCTTCTTTCGAGTCTTAATTTTCTTAATTTTATATTTTAATTTCTCAATCTTTCATTAAAAATTTTGTTCTATTAAGCCGCTAAAATATCTGCTTATGTTTCCCTAACCCTAAAAATTCCCTCTAGCTCTTTAAAACCTTTCATTTTTTTATTTCTTTTCATATTTTGTTCTTAACACATCACATTTCTTAACATAGAAACTATTTTAACTTTTAATTAATGTAATTTTTAAATTTAAGAAACCACCTTTTTCAGATTCACAGCCAGAAAGCCGAAGCTGATCGAGGCGAGCCAGCAATTCTGCGAGAAAGAGGTACAAATTTTTTTTTTAATTGGCAAAAAAATTCAACCCTAGGGAATGCCAAAACTCTCTCACGTACTAGCGCCTCGCGTCGGCGGACTGCACCTCGCCCGGGAGCACCTGAAAAGCCTGGACGCCGTCTACGATGTTACGATAGGATATGGGCAAACCAGGTGAATTTTATAGCGAATTTTTGTTTTTTGTTCTTTTAAAGTTTTGAATAACAGAATGAATTTTCCAGGCTTCCCGGTCGTGCCGGAATCGCTCCCGGAATGTTTGAGTACGTTTGCGGAGCCAAGGCGCGTCGTCTATGTGTCCATATTAAAAGGTATGTGGGCTAAGCTTTTGGTGTGTTTCCGTCAAAATGCCGACATTTCATAATGTCGAAATTTGTAAGGTCAAGATTTTATAATGTCGAAGTTCAGGATGTTTGAATTTACATAAGATAATTTTCCCGGAAAACCCCCGATTTCTACGCAAAAAAAATTTGGACATTCTGAATTTCGACATTATGCTATTTAGGTATTATGAAATTTCGATATTATGAAATTTCGACATTCTGTTTATCGACATTATGAATTTCCAAAAATATGAGATTTCGACATTATGAAATTTCAACAGGTGAAATTTCGACGTTATGAAATTTCGACATTATGAATTTCGACATAATGCTAGCAAATCGTTTTTAATAATTGACGTTTTTCTAGATTTCCGGTCTCCGAGGTGCCCACCGACAAGCAGGCATTGAAGGCGTGGCTTTATCAACGATACCAAGAGAAAGACAGGTCAGCCTTTTTTTGCTGGCTACGATTTTCATGAATTTTTAGGTTACTGACGCAATTCCAAGAAACGGGCGAATTCCCGGATGTCGTTTCTGCCGACGAGCCCACCCTCTCCATAGCTAAAACGCTGCCCTCGACGATATTCTTTGTGGCGGCGCTGGCGGCCCCGTTCTTTTCGACAAAGGTTGGTTTTGAAGAAAAATACCGACAAGTCGAAATGCCGTCAAACGAAAAGCGGCCATGCAAAATGCCGATAGCAAAAATACCGACAAAAATTTTGCCAATCTAAAATGCCGATAAGCCATAGGGCTATTGACCATAATGCCGCCTCGAAACTGCTTAGAATCAAATGTTCTTTTCCTGTAATGTGGCCTTTTTGGTGTCGGTATTTCGGCTGGCGGCATTTTGGATGTCGGCATTTTGTCTGTCTTGGTTTTGATATGGCAATTTCGAAAATCGACATTTGCGCTGTATGTAGTTGAATGTCGGCGTTTTTCGCCCCATTTTTCGTTTGTCGGCGTTTTGAATGCCAGCTTATCAGGTTTCGATTTTTCGTTTGTCGACATTTTGTCGATTCATCCATTTTTAGTAGAATTTTAATTTTTTAGGTCCGTACCACGTACCTGTGCACAATGGCCTCGTTCCCGTTGCTGATCGGATGGCTACACCTGCGGAAATGTGTCTAAAATGGTAGATTTTCTTTGTTTGATTAGTGCCTAGCCCGATAGGAATTAAGTATCTCACTCTTTTTGTTGAATTTTCATTGGTTTATTGATATCGATTGTGATATTGGGATCCTATTGTTGATGCTTCATTTAACGTGCCTTTGCCATCACCAATTTGCTCAACGTGCATTACGGATAAATGGGTTTCTTGCTTTTTTATGGCCTTTTTTGCTCCGGGCGGCCTTCCTTCTGGTTTCCTTCGACGGCTAGAGTTTCGGGTTCATATTTTTCTATTTAAAGGAAATGGTTGAAACCGGCGGCGACGACTTCGACAAGGGCGGCTTCATCTACTGCTGGCCGGACAACTTCAAGACGTCGCGCCGGAAGTAGGAGAATTCTCGAAAGTCGGTCCGTTTTTGTTTATTTTTAAAAACTTAGGGGAATGATTATGGCTTTTTTTAATATTACGCTTTATGTGGATTAACTAAATCATCGAATTGTCAGAAAATTGAACAAATTTTTTGTTCTAGAAAATGTAGGAATTATTTGGTTGTAGTTTTTAACGTTATTAAGCCGTTTTAGAGAATTGATTAGAGTTTGCGTACTTGCTGAAGTCGTTGAATCGTAGTTTCGAAGCTGTTGTTGGAATAGAACCCGAAATTTATCGTTTTTTGAGAACAAAATTGGAGGATTTTAGTTTAGAAATAGCTTATCAAAATGGCCACAAAATAGGCGAGGGGCAACAGGAAAAAGAAGGGCTTTTGGGCTGCGTTATCTTCATCGTGGGGTTTTCGTGTGGTGGAGGCGACGATCGGCTCGTCGGTGAGCACGGCGAAACGGGCGAGGAAGCCGGTTTTTGTGTCGGCCGACGGGCGCCAGTACAGCTAAATAGTGACATCGATTTTTGTTTTATAGTCAGGTGTTGAAGCTGATTTCTTGATTTTTTAATTTTCGTTAGCTTTTATAACTCTAATTTAAACGTAAAATTCGATTTTTTAACTAAATAACTTTTTAAAATTTTTTTGTTTGTGATTTTATGCCTTTAATCCCTAAAATTTAGTTTTTAGTTTTCGATGGTTTTTATTGCTTACCTTGATCTGCTTGCCCAGCCCTCCAATATCCGTCCGGTTGGCCTGCTTGGTGATGCTGAAAATGGGGGTTTCAGACTCGATTCTCTAGTTTAACTTTTGCGAACTACAAAATATAATTTTTACTTTTCTGCTTTGCAGTTTTGTGAAATTAGCAATTTTTGAACGGATTTACTCATAATTTCTGCGTTTGAAAACTTACTTCATCTCAATGGCACCGGCGTATAACTCTAGCGATCCGCTGCTGCCCGGGTCAACCGATTCAAAGTCAAACCCGACGAAGGCTTCTTCTAAATGGGGAAAATTACTTGGGAAATTGGGAAATTAGGTTTATTTTCGACCGGAAGTGGTTTTTGTAGTTTTTCTCTCTCCCTCTCTCTCTCCCTCTCTCGCTCTCTCTCCCTCTCTCTCCCACTCTCTCGCTCTCTCACCTTTCCAGCTCGACTCTATCGTCAGATTCCGGTGGCCAACATTTGCCGGTGTTGCCGCGAAATTCCCGGGGTATTCGTGGCTCATCACCCAGCCCCAGGCTTGGGGTACCGGCTTTGGGGCGACGACGTCGGCTTCTGGATTTGAAGTCATTGATTACTCGTAGAAGTTCATTTGGTCATTATAGAGATGGTTTTAAGGGTGTCCGAGTTGCCTCCCTTCCTAAGAGCATTTTTTACTGGTTTTTCGACATAATTTAATTGCTTTAGCGTGTGCAAAATTGATTGCTTCGGCTTACCAGTAGTAGGCTTCACGATAAGCGTAGCATTGCATCCGGCTGGCACCAAAAACGTGGCCGCCGGGCTACGGACGTAGCTTGTAATGTAGCCGATCAGCGTCGTGGAGCTGTAAATTGTTTTAGTTTCTTCAGTCAACTTGCATTTTAGAACTTTTAGATTTATAGATAGGTTAAAAGCTATATGTATTTGCATTTTGGAAAGCTTCTCACTTAAAATGCATGAGCCTGTATTTCTCCTTGCCGTCGTCGCTGCCGGGGATTCCGGAGAGGTAGAGCTCGACCGTGCAGTTTGAGGACTAAATTTATTTTAATGAAACCTACGATTTTTTTCTTAATAGTAACGTAACTTGAAAACGAAAAATCATTTTTTATGCCCATTTTTGAGGTTTTGGACTTACCACATCCTTGACGTCCACCGAAAATATCGGCTCGTCGTCGTCGCAGAAAAAGGTGTGCGCTTGGGGGTTGGGACTTGCTAAAAAAAGCATTTAATTTTTGTGTCTCTGTTTCTCTACGCTCTCTAGGTTAACGTATTCGCCAGTGTGAATTTTTTTGGGTCGTGGCTGCTTAGCCTTGAGAATTTTAACGATACCTTGCACGACATTCGTCTCCCCTTTATCGTCAAGCCGGCTCAGCTGGTGGGTGAAATCGAACTTGGCTGTGTTTTCTATAAGATTTAGATGTTTTTATAGATTTTGACTTTTTTGGTTTGTCATAGCGTTTTATCGCGTAGATACTTGAAGCCGTAAAAAGGAGGTCACAGATTGTTCATGTAGATTTGCGAAATCCATCCTACTCGTTTCAGCTAAGAAACCTCAAAACCTACTCGATTTCTCTGTGGTTCGTGTAAAGGAAAGGACGTAGTTCGAGTAGTAATTTTTCTGCAAATCCACCGTAACCTTTGGGCCAAAGAACCGGGGCGCCGTGAAGTTTTTCGAGCTAGAATTTTCTATTTTTTTATGGATTCGTTGCAGCTTAGGTATACTGTAGAGCAGTAAATATAATTTTTCTGGTTTTTTAACAGGATCTTTTCGGTTTTATATTATTATTGTAGCTGTGAAAAAGTGTTGGTTAAAATGCGTGTGTACTACCGTAGCTGCATAAGCATAATTTTTACGGTTGTGAACAGAATCGCTGGGTATTTTCCGTACGGTAAATAGGTTAAAAGATTTCATTAATTAAATTAGTTGAACTAAAAACGTACTCGACCGTATCCGTCCCGTCACTGATCGTGAACGTCGTGGCGGTGATGGCATCAACAAATAGTTGGACGTAGATTAGGCAGTCCACGCAATCACTATCCACTACTCACTGTAGAAATTGGTTTTTAACGGGATGGGGACACTTCTGACTCACCACCGTCTTCCCCACCGTATCCCCGAACGCTATGTAGGAACCGTCAATAGCTGTCAGCGTAGCGTTTTGAGCGCTTATGGAGTGGAGTACTGTAATTTAGACATGTATTAGCAGAGAAAAAAAAAATAGCAGAAGCGTTTTCGAGCTCTCTAGACTTCTTTTTGGACTCACTGGTATCTTTAATTTACGGCTGAAAGCCGGAATTTTTGTTTTTAAGTTTTGTTAGGCGGGATTACGGTATCACGATAAGGTTATGGCATTCTTGAACTTTTTCAAGCTTTCAAGCCACTTTTACCGTACTTCTTGAAGATTCCTGGCTTACCGTCGCCTTTAGTTTTGATTTAAAATTTACTTTGCAGCGCGTAAAATCGTGAAAACTTCCTTTTGGTTTCCTGTTTTCAAAAACCTAATCTTTTGAAAAGAAATGCTAATTTTGACACATTTTTTTCAATAATTTGAAATACAAATAATTTAAAAAAATAGGTATGAGAAAATCCCATCTTTTTGAACATTTTTTTGGGGTGTCCAGGACCCTTTAATTCGCTAAATAGGCTAAAATGCCTAACATTTTCTGCGCTTCTTGGCGCGCTGCCAACCCGTATTACTGTGCCAAATTGGGTATTTTGTACTGTGCCATTTTGTACCCGTATGTAGCATAAGGGTATTTTGTATTGGTTTCCAAAGTGTATACTTCAAAGCGAACGTGAAACTAAGCTTTCTGATGCCTTTAAACTAGGCTTACTCGACTTGGTTTATTTCGTTTTAAAGCTTGCATCGGCTTACCAATTAGAAAAAGCAGAATTCAACTAATCTTCGAAAAAATGCTATTTTTTACAGCCAATTCAAAAATCTCGAATCAGAAATCGAAATGTCGCATTTTCGAGGGTTTTTTTCATTTCCCAAGTGTAGATTTGGAAGCGAGCACGATCTTAGACTTTCTATTGCCTCTAAAGCTGGCTTTATCGACTTACTAGGGATGCCTTCCAACTTACCATCGAGTTTCGACTTGAAAATTGGTGAGCTTATAGAGTTTGAGCTTGCGATTCCGATGCGCTAAAAATTTTAACAAATCGTCCATAGGCGGCTGAGATATAACAAGTTTAATTTTGGCAAAAATGCATGATTTTTGCGCGTGTCGTCCCCGCCGCCCCTGAACGGGGCGTGCGGTGAAGAGGCCTCTCTGGCACCCCTCCGGCATGGCAGCGTGGCCTCGAGGTAGAGCTCTCGGTTCACAAACTTTTGGTCGGGGGTTCAATTCCGGCCACCAACTTTTTTTTGAAAAAACCTTTTAAAGCTTTTTGCCAAATTTTTTACCTGCATTATTATTTTGTATTCTCTGGCGGAATCAAAAGATAGCGGGCTGTGAAGATTCTCGAATCTGATAAAATGATATAGTTTCATAGATCTCTGTTCATAGAAATGCTCCAGAGCTTTTCCTGTGTTTCTTCATCCTTCTCTACAGCATCGTAAAACAATCGCAAAAAGCTTGGCAAAAAGCTTTAAAAAGTTTTTTCAAAAAAAGTTGGTGGCCGGAATTGAACCCCCGACCAAAAGTTTTTGAAGCGAGAGCTCTACCTCGAGGCCACGCTGCCATGCCGGAGGGGTGCCAGACGGGCCTCTTCTCCGCACGCCCGTCCAGGGGCGGCGGGGACGGCACGCGCAAAAATCATGCATTTTTGCCAAAATTAAACTTGTTATATCTCAGCCGCCTATGGACGATTTGTTAAAATTTCTAGCGCATCGGAATCGCAAGCTCAAACTCTATAAGCTCACCAATTTTCAAGTCGAAACTCGATGGTAAGTTGGAAGGCATCCCTAGTTAGGTGACTTCGTTTCAAAGCTTGCCGACTCGACTTACCAACTAAAAAAAAGAAGAATTGTGATATTCTCTTAGAAAATTGCATTTTTGCAGACGAGTTTTAGAATCAGAAACCAGATATTCTAAGCTTTATAGTGCCTTTAAAGCAGGCTTTATCGGCTTAGGTGACTTCGTTTTAAAGCTTGCCGACTCGACTTACCAACTAAAAAAAAGAAGAATTGTGATATTCTCTTAGAAAATTGCATTTTTGCAGACGAGTTTTAGAATCAGAAACCAGATATTCTAAGCTTTATAGTGCCTTTAAAGCAGGCTTTATCGGCTTAGGTGACTTCGTTTTAAAGCTTGCCGACTCGACTTACCAACTATAAAAAAGAAGAATTGTGATATTCTCTTAGAAAATTGCATTTTTGCAGACGAGTTTTAGAATCAGAAACCAGATATTCTAAGCTTTATAGTGCCTTTAAAGCAGGCTTTATCGGCTTAGGTGACTTCGTTTTAAAGCTTGCCGACTCGACTTACCAACTAAAAAAAAGAAGAATTGTGATATTCTCTTAGAAAATTGCATTTTTGCAGACGAGTTTTAGAATCAGAAACCAGATATTCTAAGCTTTATAGTGCCTTTAAAGCAGGCTTTATCGGCTTAGGTGACTTCGTTTTAAAGCTTGCCGACACGACTTACCAATTAGAAAAGAGCAGAATTGTAGTATTCTTCTAAACAATTCCATTTTTTTTGCAGTTTTAGTTTAAAATCAGAAATCGAAATATCGGGGGACCTTGTTGAACTGGCTGAACTGGTTGAAGCCGAGTGATAGATTTCGGCTTTTCCTCTGCCAGGGCCCTCCCCCTTTTTGGTGAAATATTTGCGTGAATCTTTTGTATTCGATGCCCTCCTCCCGCTCCTTTCAATTCAACCCGATATTTTATGGGCTTTTCCGAGGGTTGTGGCTTACATGTTTGTTCGTACTGAGTCATCCAACGGACTCGCAAAAGGGGCGAGGGTTACGGTACATTCACGATTTATTGACGTCCTCCCCGCGCTGCAGCCATAAGTTTTTCTACCAGATACCGGTCATGACGAATGCGCAATTTGTCATCGGGGAATTTGTGATCTTGAACTGGTTGTTGAAAAGCGGGGTACTTGCGCTTTATCGGGGGGCGGGGAATAGATTTTTTATCTAACCTTGAAACGCCTAGTAACTTAATAACAAGTAGTTCATAATTTTTTCAGTAAAATAAAAAAGTTATTACTAGCAAAATCATCCAAAAACTTTGGCTTTTTTCAAAAGGTGGAAATTTTGTTCAAAAACGGTCATTTTTGGTCGAAAAATCGATAATCAAAAAAAGTTAATCGATATCTTTTTTGTTAGGTGTAGCTAGGAGAACAAAAACTGGATTTCCCCCATGCCAAGCCCCCCCCGCTAACAACCCAGTACCCGTTTTTCTTGGATGCAATTTGTTTGAAACGGAAATAGCGGGAGTGTTTCTAAACTCTTTTTGACTATTGCTGAACGTAGAAACCTTACAAATTTTTATTTAACAGATATCAAAAGGATATAGATTTTTTGACCAAAATTGGCGATTTTTTTAGCAAAATCTCAACTTAGAATTTTAAAAGTTTTTAAATAGTTTTTCTAGTTGAAAATCGTTTTATTTTATTAAAAACAACTAATTGCTATTAAGTTACTAGGCCTTTCCAGACTTATACAAAAATCTCCCTCCCCCCGATAACGCGAAAGAACCTAACTTTTTTTGGCGTAAAAATCCCGGAAATGAATCTTTTGACTTCGCCATCGTTAAAGATCTCTTAAAAGCTTCCGCTGACCCCATATCGTAAGTTCCAAGCACCGACATAGTTTGTGTCTACGCGCATGCAAAAACACGCTCAGCGCTCCTTATCACCCCGATTTTAGATGCGGGGTAGCTGTGGTTGACCAAGACACCCAGCTGTCTGCCTCGGGGTCAAGCGCGATTTGAAGTATTTTTTCTCTTATATATATTCTCTATTAAGCCCCATTAAATATGCTAATTTTCTTTATTCTCTTAACATGTTTACCGCGTCTTTGTGCCCTAAATATTCTCGTCTACTCCCCGCGCTATGCCCCGTCACATACGAATTTTGTCGGTCGAGTTGCCGATATTTTGGCTGAGGCTGGCCATCAAGTGGTAAAGCATCAAGTTAATGGATTTGCTATCATAATGTCGAAATTTTGAAAATGTCGAAAATAATAATGTCGAAATTTCAAAAAGCCGAAATTTCAAAATTTCATGATGTCGATATATCGAATTTTTGCATAGCACTTGGATTTTTCTCTGCGAGATTTGCTTATGTAAATTTCGACTTTCTGAAACGCCCGCATTCTGACATTTCTACAATATCAAACTTCTACACTATCAGTCTCGACATTATGATTTTCGACATTGAGAATTTCGACATTTTTTAGTAACCCGGTCTAACGCATTTAATGTTTATTGGTCTTAAATTTGGATTTGAAAATTCAAAGTGAAATTGTTATAAAGATTTAATGGGCTATTATTCAGTTTTTTTGGGTTGTAGTTTAAAATACATGCCTTTAAATACATCGTTGGAAGCACATTAAAACTATATATTTCAATGGATATGATTTTAAAATAACAGAAACCGTTCGCGTGATTAAATTTAAAGTAACTTTATTTACTTTATTATTATTCGTATTAAAATGTCGCAACTATTTAATTGGTAAGAGAGATGCGACTTCCATGGATTTACAGATTTTACATTTGACAGATTTTACAATTTTCAATTTGGTCGCAAAATTGACGCCTGACAATTACGGTAAGGGCGTAATTTTACCGAGTTAGTTTTTGATAGAATGGAGGTTATATTTAAAACTTGTAGCTTTTAATAAGTTTACAATACTTAAAAACAAAGTTACCTGCCTTACAAGCCAGTAAAAATCTACCTAATTTTCTATCACTGCGATTCCAGGTGGTGCTCCAGCCGGTCCTCATCGCGCAACAGACGGGCACCGGGATCGCTTTAGCCAAGGTGCGTGCATTTTATCGGGGGTTTTACGTAAAATGGGTCTAGGGATCTCTGCTAGCCTGCCCAGATTTATTCATACATTCAAGATTAATAATTTCTGCCTTCTAATATGTATTATGGACGTGAATTTCGACGAATTCTCTCATCATTTTAAAATCTTTTTAAACGTTTTAAAAAGTATAGCGCATTGCCTTCTTTCTAGCTATAATTTTATTTATCCTTGCCACACAGTTTCTGTCTTCGAAAATGCGCAGTGTGCTAAATTTTCGAAATTCCAAGCTTTATTTCAACAAACAAAACTTTATTCTTGAGTTTTTGGTAGCAACAGCTTGTCGAGTTTTTCCTTCGTCTCGTGTAGTCTATCGTTCAGTGAGCGTACTAGCGGGATATAGTCTTCACAGTACTCCTCAAAATACTTTGCCGCCGCTCGCATCTCTTCCCGCACTTTGTGGCCATCTAAAAAGTGGATTATTTGAGTATTTTGCCGCGCCCGCGACACGCGACGCGCCGAAAAATTTAGAATTTTATTTTTTAGTTTTTCGTAAAAAAGTTAGATTTTTTAGGTTTTCGAAAGATTTACCTTTTGAGAAAATGTTTAAAGGGATGTGTTCTCGACATGTCTATGTATTCCCTCTTTATTTTTCCGAGCCCGGGCCACGAAGACCGTCAAGAAAAACGAATTTTTGGGGTTTGACGAAGTTCTCTACCTATTACAGTACGCTGCTGCTCAATCGCTGCGTAGGATGCATCCTTCACCGCCAATAGCGCATTAATGGCGTCTCGCGTACAGTCGTGTAGCCCCGTGATATTCCCCGCCAGTCCTTCGTAGCGGTTTTTCTGCTCGACGCCAATCTCGGTGCGTAGCCCCTTCAATTCTACCGTGATCAACTGGACGAAGTCGTGGTTTTTGTGGTTCAAAAGTCCGCATTTGCCACAGATCGTTTTCTGGAAAATTGTGTAGTTACTGTAAATTTAGTATTGGACGGGCTTTCTAGACGTTACGGTTCTTTCGCATTATCGGGGGGGGGACAATTTTTTTGTATTAATCTAGAAATGCCGAGTAACTTACTAGGAAGTATTTTCCTAATGGTTTTAGTGTAATAAAACTATATTTTAACCAGAAAAACCTTGAAATTTTTTCAAAAAGTCGAAATTTGCGTCAAAATAACCAATTTTTCGTGGAAAAATCTATATTTTTTGCATTTTAATAAAATTTTGTTAAGTGTTCGCGTTTAGGAATATTATAGAAACAGTTTAAAAACACTTCAGCTATTTGTATTTTTGAAAAAAATACTTTTTCAAAAATGGTTCCTTAAAAAATGTCTGCCCCCCCGATAATGCGAAAGAACCGAATTTTGACTTATCAGCCCCTTTAAACCGGTAGGAAACTATAACTTTCTAATTTCTTGATCTCCTACCTTTTCGCAATCGTTGCAGCAGAAAAACTGTTCAATGTCATTTTCGAATTGGCATTCCTCACATTGCTTCGTAAGGCTGATGGGATTTTCCAAGGTAGCTTGCTCGGCTGCACTTTTCGAAGCTTTTTCTTTTGTCGTTTTACTTTTCGGGCTTCAGAAGAGCTGCTAATCAACAGACTTCCTCGCGCCAAATCGGAAATGCTGCCCCGTCTCGAATTTAGGCGTTTGACAAGCTCGAGATATTCCAAGTTTCGTGCGAATCTCTCGCTTGGCTCTCCTGAAGTCACGCTTTTAGTGGATTTGTTCGGTGCGTGCCTTTCCCTAAGAATCCCTGCTAGTCTGTCCGTTTCTTCAAGAATCTCTGCTAACCTGCCCATTTCCTAAAAAATGCCTGCTAGCCTGTCCTTTTGTAAGTGTTTCTGCTAGCCTGCCCTCTCTACAATAACAAAAACGACAGCTTGCTCACGTTTCAAAATGTTCATAACTTTTATCGCACACCAGGGTTGAAAAACCGCTTCGCGGCTTTTCAACCCTGGCCCCGTCCCGATCCCCAAACGGTCTCCACTTTGGATAGTTCTGGCCAAACCCGCTTGGCAAAAAATGAAAACGATCTCCTTTGCTGGCTTATATAGGCGTCAACCGCTTCCGGCGAATGCAAATTCTTGTTTAACAAAGTTGTGTGACCGAATTTTAGCGAAAATCTACAATTTAATATCGAAAATAGCTTTTTTTGTAAAATCTGGTAGGTCGGCATTCATGCCAAGCCGATTTCACACCTAATGACATATCTCCCATACCTAATGACATATAAAAACCTTCCCCTGACCCGATACGTGTGGAACAGCCGGACGGAAGTTGCATGCAAATGCACACACACAAACACTATTTTTTTATATATAGTAGGATACCTTGCGTCTCCTTCTCAAGCCAGACGAGAAATCGAGATATTTGACGTAAAAGCTAAGCACATCACTGCCAGCTCCAGCCGGGCCATCCCCGCCTCGGCATTTCTTCGCACATTTCGGTCGTTGTTCTGGCGGTTTACACCTTGTACAGGCTCGATGGCCACAGGCGAAGATGTACTCGTAGTTTTGGGAATCGGTGCAGAAACTGCACCCAACCCCAGCCAATATCTGGTGCGCCGTCACCCAGCCAAGCTCGGCGTCCTTGAAGAAACCGCCTGGAAAAATTAGTTACACAAACTTAACGTCTTCCTAACAATCTTGTAAGGAAGGTTTTGCTAAAAATCGGCTAGCCTCTCCTTTCCGAAAGAATTCTTGCTAGCTTGACCTTTCCTCAAGAATCTCTGCTAGCCTGCCCTTTCCTAAAGAATATCTGCTAGCCTGCCCATTCCTAAGGAATCTCTGCTAGCCTGCCAGTTTCCTAAAGAATCTTTGCTAGCCCGCCCATTCCTAAAGAATCTCTGCTGGCTTGCCCTTTCCTCAAGAATCTCTGCTAGCCTGCCCTTTCCTAGAATCTTTGCTAGCCTAGCATATCTTTGTAATACTGGCCTACCTTGAGTGATAATCTCCATGACGAAGCTTCCGGGACTCCCATCCGTTTTTCCTTGACACTTCTTACATCCCAATTTGCGGTCGGCCGTCAGAATCGCCCCATTTTCAACGGTGAACGCCGTTCCGCATTGTGGGCAATTCAGAAACTCGACCGTCTTTATCTGACTCCGCAGACTGGCAACTTTCGGCCGTAATAGGGGTTCCTGAGTTGGAGCATGCTAACGGAATGCATTTTGAAATCGATTTGCTTAGAATTTTTACCTCTGTCATCCGCAGTCGGAGAAGGCCCATCCTAATCTCGTTAGCTTTAAGGCTGCCGGAAGTTGGTTCCGCCATTTATTCGTTTGGGCTGGTTCTAAAGTGAAAAACGTCATGCTTTTCTTTCGGCTTAATTTAGTAAATTTTTGTGAAAACCTGGGGCAGGAGAAGCCATTTTTATTAAAGCCGTTGTTCTCGATTTTACTTATAAAAATTAAAAGAAAAAGAATGCAGCTCTTTCGCATTACCGTGGAGGGGGGGGACCGACATTTTTTGTATAAGCTTAAAAATGTCTCGTAGCCGAAGAATAAATATTTTAGTTTCATAGTGTTTTTTTGTGATAAGATAACTAATATATATCAACTATATTTCAATTAGGAAGCTATCAAAAAAAACTTTAAAAAATCGAAATTTTGCTCAAAAATCGCCAATTTTGGACGAAAAAGTCGATATTTTTTTTTATATTTTGGGCAAAAATTTGTAAAGCTTCACGTTTAGGAATGGTAAATAACCTTTTAGAAATAACTCTAATATTTATATTTGAAAAATCAGGTCCTAAGAATAATTTGGTCCACCCGATAATGCGAAGGAACCAAGAATTCAGCTTCTTGGCCTTAATTTTTTGGTGGTTAGAAGGATTACGACTGGATCAGGTAATATCAAGTATTTTTTTCTGAAATACAAACTATGCATAGAATTAAATGGCAATGAATAATATTGGCTGGAAAGTGATTTGTGGCCGCGGCCAATTGACAGCCACAATTTTCTTATGGCACAAAATGGCGCCCGTGGTGATACGCGTCCCCACAAATAATCGATTTCTGAAGGGACAAACGTTTTGTAATAATCTTGAACCTAAAATAAATAAATCTTTAAAAATAATCTAAAAATAACATTTTTTTCAGGTAATCGAGCTGCCGCCTAGCGAGCATGTCGGTCATCTACTGCCCTCCGTCATGTCGGTGTCGGATAGTGAGAGGTGGACAAGCTCCGGGACTGATCCACGACCAACAATTCAGGTACGAGTTGATCAGCTTTCCCTCGGAAACCCTGCTAGCCTGCCCTTTCCTAAAGAGTCTCTGCCGGCCTCCCCATTTCCTAAAGAATCTCTGCTAGTTTGCTCTACTCCCACTTGCTACGAATAATAATATTTTTTTTAGTTCCTCACCTTCATGCGACGCGCTACGCTGGACTTTACGAAAAGTCGGTTATTTCTGATTTTTTTTTTTGGATTATTATATTTTAGGAATTTTCGAGGACGAGCCACTTCTAGAAGAGCTGCGCGGCTACAAATTCGACATCGGCTTTTCGGAGTGCTTGGAGGGCAGTGGATTTGGTAAGCTTTTTTCGAGGGCAGGCTAGCAGAGGCTCTTTAGGGAAAAGACCTGCAGCAAAGATCTCAAGAAAGGGTAGGCTAGCAGAGGTTATTAAGAATGAAGAAGCTGGCAGAGATAATTTAAGAAAGGGCATGCTAGCAGATATTCTTAGGAAAGGCAAACCAGCAAAAATTCTTTAAGAAAGGGCAGGCTAGCAAAATCAAAAAAAAGGCAGGCTAGCAGAGATTCTTTAGGAAAGGGCAGGCAAGCAGAGATTCTTTAGGAAAGGGCAGGCTAGCAGAGATCCTTTAGGAAAGGGCAAGCTAGCAGAGATTCCTTAGGAAAGGGCAGGCTAGCAGAGATTCTTTAGGAAAAGGCAGTCTAGCAGGTATTCTTGAAGAATTTAGAAAAATTAGCTTTTTTCAGCCATCTTCCACCGCATCGGCCTCGACAAGTACATCGGGATTTTGTCGTCTACATTCGGCGCGAGTTTCCCGTCAATTTTCGGGGCACCGATGGCGCCCGCATACGTGCCGTGTGGGTATTATTACGGACGAATTTTAATTTATTCCTGAAATAATTAATGAACTTTAATTCCGTTCGGAACCTTGACTTCAACGGGCCTTTAAAATCTGCGTTTCAGCGATGTCGTCGAGTTCAACGGATCAAATGAGCTTCGTGGAGCGAGCGATGAATTTGGTCGGATCGGTGATGGAAAAGTAAGGAAATTTGCCTAATTTTCTCTGCTAGCCTCCCTTTTTCCTAAAGGATCTTTGCTCGACTGCCCTTTCCTAAAAAATCTCTGCTAACACGCCTAAAAAAAGCTGCTTTTTCAGGCACATGATCACCGGCGGCTTCGCAATGTTTGACGACTATTTACGAACTGTCGATCCTGAATTTCCAAAAATAGAGGTGAGCCCACGAATTTTTGGTGTTTTTCCTCTAAGAATCTCTGCTAGCCTCCCTTTTTTCAGGATCTCCTCACCGGCTCCTCGTTTGTGCTGGCCAACGTCGAGCCCTACTACGATCATCCCCGCCCTCTAATCCTGAAGCTACAGTATTTCGGAGGGATTGCCGTGCCGGAACCCCGGCCATTAGAGCAGGTGGCGTACCTTAAAATACCTTTTCTAACATTATTTTAGAAATGGAAAGACATTCTGAATCTCCGCCCGGCCAACGTGCTCATCTCGTTTGGAAGTATCGCGAAGAGCAAGGATATGCCGCGGGAATCGAAGATGGCCATTATCAAGGCTATTAAAAGGTAGGAAATGGGTGGCTAGCGGAGGTTTTTTAGGAAAGGGACTGGCTACAATTTATTAAAGGGGCTCAGAAGTCAAAATTCGTGCGTGCGGGGATTGAACCTACTGGTCAAAAAACGAAAGGGTCACTGCCGAGAAGTGCCAAAAAGTGATTTGATTGCGAAAAAACGTAAAATCTTTGAGAAAAACCGAATTCATTTTGGGACAAAAACGACATTTTGAGTGCGCGGCTATTACATGTCGTAATGCCTTGTAAGGCACCCAATCTCTCGATCTCGGTGATTCTCTGGCCAATGTTCATAATTTAAAAGTCTGGAATGATCAAAATTCGTTGAGAATTTCAAAAAAAGTATCAGAATTTTGAAATTCAAGCGTTTTCGCGTCCAAACAGAGGCTAAAGATAATGGCGCGGTCGCGTTGCGGCCGCATCTGGCTATTTGCCGGGAATCACAGCAGGGGGCGGGAGCAGATTTCGGAGCCCCTTTAAAAAGTTTGATTCCTTCGCATTATCGGTGGGATCAAAAATTTTTTCTTAGGATCCAATTTTTTTTAATAAAATAGCGGAATGGTTTCTAAACTGTTTTTGACTATTTCTAAACGTCAAAACTTTACAAATGGCCATTAAACGGTATTTCTTCACCTTGCATAATTACCATTTCGCATAATTGCATTTCGCATAATTTTTATTCCGTATAACGGTGATTTCGCATAACGATGATTTCGCATAACGCTTTTCGCCTAACGGCGATTTCGCATAACGGTCATTTCGCCGAACCATGATTTCGCATAACGATCATTTGGCATCATTTTCATTTCACCTAGCGATGATCTCGCATAACGTTTATTTCGCATATTTTTTAGTTAGTGGCAACCAAGAGCAAAACAGGGCGTTTTATATGATATGAAGTGCAGTAAAGGTATCAGACAACCGAAATGCCTAGCTACCATTTACGCGGATTCCGCATCTGTAATCAATGTCATGCTTTTGACCTAGTCTTGCGGTCAGATCTGCTAGTTTACACATGGATACTATCTACAACGAGGATTTTGGCCAAGCCCCTCAAAACAGACGTACACCTCATGGGGATGGATTTTGAGCAAGCTTGGGATATCTGCACGGAAGGGCGCAAAAAACCGCGCAGTTAGATTGTTTTTCATCGATTGCTAATTAGTAAGCTAGAGTTATATATACCATCGGCTGCCAATGGCGAAAATTATGCGAAATGACCGTTAGGCAAAATCCAAATTATGCGAAATGGTTGTTAGCTGAAATGAAAATTATGCGAAATGATCGTTATGCGAAATGACGGTTAGGCGAGACCACCGTTATGCGAAATCAGCGTTATACGAAATAAGCGTTATGCGAAACCACCCTTATGCGGAATAAAAATTATACGAAATACAATTATGCGAAATGGCGGTATGCGAAATGAAAATTATGCGAAATGACTGGAAATCCATTAAACAATGCAAAAAATATAGGTTTTACGACCAAAAATGGCTCCGTTTTGACCAAAAAAATTTGTCCCCCCCCCCCGATAATGCGAAGAACCAAAGATTTTTCAGTTTCCCCGACGTCACCTTCATCTGGAAATATGAAGCCCCCGAAGAGCTTCCAGAAGCCCAAGAAGCGCCGAATTTGATTCTTCACCCCTGGGTGCCGCAAGCCGACTTACTCGGTAAGCTTTGGAAGCTTTACTTCTTTTTTTCCCCTTTTCAGCCGACAACCGCCTGACGGCGTTCATCACCCACGGCGGCGCCGGCAGCGTCAACGAGTTTACCTGGCGAGGCAAAAAAAGTAAGTTCTTCTGCATTCAGCTTCCTTCAATGCTAAATTTAGGCCATCGTCGTGCCCCTCTTTGCCGATCAATTCGCCAACGCGAAGCTGGTCGGCCGTGTGGGCAGCACGCTGGAGTACAACAAGTTCGAGCTGGGCGATGCCGCCAAGTTGGAGTCGGCGATACGGGAGCTGCTGGATAATGAAACGTGAGTTTTAGCGGTATTTCGAGTAAATCTCCTTTTTAGGCTAACCAAAAATGCGGAGCGGATGGCCGCGATGTTGGCGAATCGCCCCTTTCCGCCTCGTGAAGTTCTCCTGAAAACCACCGAGTTTGCGGCGGCGTACGGTAGGGAAAAGCATGACATAGTCCTCAAGCTGCCCAAGGAAAATTAGAAAAACTATTTAGAAACTTCTTACAAAGCAATTTAGGCCCGCTGACCGAGCTCGACCCACATGGTCGCCAGCTCTCCTTCATCGAGTACTTCTTGCTTGACGTAATTCTGGTCGTCCTCCTCGCCGTTGTGCTTGTCATCCTCGCATTTGTGTTTATTTTAAGAAGACTTTGTTCAAAATCCCAGAAAAGAAAGCATGAATAAAATTGCTCGAAAATTATGTAAAAACCGCATCCCATCGCTTGAAAATTCGCATTTTTTCGAAGAACAGACAGACAGCTAGATTGATAGTTTTTTAGATGCAGAGGAAATAAAATAAATACATTTCTTTTTTTTAGTTTTATTTTTAGTTTGGAAAGTCCATTACGATATGAAATAGTACGAATGCACCACCATTACGTGGAATACGGTATGGTAGCGTTCCGTTTTTCTCGCCCAGTTTTTCTTTTTTTTTAAATGCGACGAAAAGAATACGGTCTAGGATTGTAAATACAATCAATAAAAATAACTTTTTATATCTAGTTCGCGAATTTTATGTAAAAACTTGTAAACCGTTGCTTTTGTGAGGTATGGCGAGGTTTTTTGGTCTTCGCGGCCACGATTCTTGTGCTTTTTTGAACTTATCCGTTTGGAAACCCAGCAATTTGTTGCACTGCAGAGCTTTAAAATCAGTTTAGCTTGGTGTTGCAATACTTCGATTGTTCACAAGTCTGTTTTACCTGGCCTTACTTTTACTACCTGTTTTAGTTGTTTCGCGGCCTCAGTTGCCGTTTTTTGCAATCTTCTTACGTCTTAATTCTTTTACCTTTTATTTCTTTCTGTTTTCCGTCTTTCTTTTGCGCTAGATTTCTTTCCCGGTAACCCGTAATCTCAGCTTTTGCACGGTGGCAGTGACTCGCGGCGCTTGAAAACCGTCAAAAACACGTCTTGGCTCGGCTTTGCAATATTTCGAAGATTCACGCGTTCGAACAAGCTGATAGACACTTTTTACACTTACTTCTTGCTTGGTAAATGCTCTATTGTCTATTCCCGTTGCTTTCCTAGTTGTGTTTTCATTAGCTTTCTTCCCAGGTACTCGTAAGCTTTGCGTTTTCGCAGTAGCAGTAGCTTACAGAGCTTTAAAACATCAAAACGCTTTTTAGCACTATTTGCTTCGTAAAAATGCTACTTTCCATTTCTTCTTGTGCTCATACTTTCCTGGCTTTATCTAGTTTTTTCCAGGTACCCGTAACCTATGCGTGTCCGCCGCAATGGCGTCGAGACGGGCAGTCTCGTCCGCCGCTCAACCCTCGTTCGGCGCCGCAACAGCCAACGAACCGCCACCATCCTCCAGCGCAGCCGCGGCGTCGAATACTGCAGGTGCTGCGTCGGCCAGCTGCACGTCAAGGTAACTATTTTTTACCTTTATTTACCTGGTTTTCTTTAGCATTTTCTACTCATCCTCCAGCTGCTCTTCATTCTCATCGCCGGGTGGGGCCTCGTCGCTTCTTCCACACCCTTCAATACGGTCCTATACGCCCATCTTATGCCGAAAGAGTTGGTTTTTACGGCTTTTCACCAAAAATTTTTTTTCAGTTTTTCACCGGACTTCTGCCGTGAGTTTCTCTACTGGTTCTCCTTGTTCATCTGCTTCAGGTGCTCATTTTCCTGCGGATAACTTTATTTTTATTTTTTAGTGTGCTCTGCTGCGTGTGGGCCATGCGAAAAGTTCGCCGAATGTCACCGAACAGCCCGCACGGCGAGGGCAGCCGGCTCACCCCAGCGCTCGCGCTCCTTCCAATGTTGCTGGTGGAGGTAGAATCTAATTTTTCGAAATTTATGACTGGTTCTAGATAGTCTTGTTTCTCCCGTTGACGAGCTGGTCGGCGTCCACCTTCTCCTTCAGCCTGCTCGCGCTCAGGGCGGTCGAGACGGGCACACTGGCCGCGCGTCTATTTCAAGTCTTCCGCTTCTCGGTAGTGCCGGTAAGGATAAAATTCAGCTTTGTAAGAACAAGAAAAAAACGTTTTTGAACGTTTTCGAAGCTTTTTGGACAGTTTTTGGCACTTTTAGAACGCTTCTAATGTGGTTTGAGTGATGAGAAACAATAAAAACAGCACAAAAAGTATAGTTTTTATTGTAATTTTAATTTTCGAGATCTAAAAAGAAAGCAAACCGTGTTAGATCGGGTTAAAACTTTTTTTGTAGGAATTATTTTGCGTGGAAGGAATTTTTATCTCTCGACGACGATAAAAAAATCTATTTTTAGGTGTGCTTCGTGTGGTTCTGCCTCGGCTACGCCATCTACTGCACCTGCGTCGGCTTCACCTACATCCACCGCCAGACGTCGCGCTCCGTGCAATTTTCACCGCTGCGCGAGGAGATCCCCGACAATTTCAACAACTCCATCTCGCTGGACTGCTCCATTGGCGGTATCACATTTTTTTCAGTTTTTATTTCTGTATTTCTAGATTTCCCGCCCGGCCTTCCCAGCACGATCGGGTCGCCGTCAAGAATTCCGGGCCGCAGCAACAGCCTGCAGACGAGCCGCGCCCGTCAGATGAGATGCAGAAACCCGGATGGTATACATTTAGATCTTTAGTTTTAGAATACAGCTCACTTTAGTTTTTAAATTCTGCTTGATGCGCGCTTCTGCTAAAAAATGGGACATTTTGTCGAAAAACAGTGTTTTTTGACTGAATTTGTGGCAATTTTAGCTTCAGAATTGGCAAAATTGTTTAATAAATTCTTAAACTCGACGCCAATGATTAAAATTCAAGCGGATCACTTTTATAACTGTTCTAATTTTTATAATTTTCTAACATCTTTTTAGAGCTGACCATCTCGATCACGCCGGTTGACGAGACGTTCGTGGATGAAATGGAATCGCCGAGCAGATCCGGGTACGCGACTTCATGTTTTTTGTCAATAATATCTTTAGTGGGCGTCTCAACTCGTCTTTCTCATCGCTCCGCATCCTGCCCACGCTCAACGAGGACGAGGAGGCCACCACTCCGCCTGGCAAGGTAAAAAATTTACTGATTTCTTAGGTGCTTTCGCATTATCCGGGGGGGATGCCAAATTTTTTCTTGGGTCCGATTTATCAAATTTGTATAGAAGACGTTTTTCGAAGCGATTTTTTTACTATTCCAAAACGTAAAACTGCAAATTTGATGCAAAATGCCAGAAAAGATAGGTTTTCGACCAATAAATACCAATTTACGATAAAAAATTCCGTTAAAAAATATTTCTAGGTTTTTTTTTATGGTTTTTTCACGTTTGATACAAAATTGTTTGGAAACACTATTAAAATTCGTTATTACGTTACTAGGCAGTTTTGCACTAGAACCCCCCTCGATAATACACAAGGATCATATTTTTATTTCCAGCTACGCCCCGAAGACATTGAGCTGAAAGTGAGCCCGGTGAACAGCATCTAATTCGACCGAAGCACCTTGCAAGCGCTCGACGGCAAGCAGTACAAGCCCCACGCACCGCTTTATTCATTGTTTGTTTTTCTGTTTTTCATGTTGTGCTCTCTACGGGATTATACATCGTTGATTGTTATTGAGAAGTTGATTGTGTTAAAATGAATAAATGTTTGACCATAAATAAGCATGCGATGGTGGAAAGAATGATAAAATTGATCACAGGTACTTGTTAAAATGAAACTGAAGGTGATATAAACAAGAATTTTGTGTTTTTGTCTGCATATGGAGTTTCTTTACTGGTTTATTTCTTGTCGTTCGGATTTAGAAGTTTTTCGGCTTTGTAAAATAGTTTATCTATCGCTTTTGAAACTTTAAAACTTCGACTTTTGATTTAGTGGCCGTTGTATTAATCATTTCGTCCTTTGACTTATAGGAAGGAGAGCGTCTCGATAGAGATTTTGTAAGGTTTGCTTCTTTAGCTGAATCGCAATCACGTTTTCCTATAGTTTTTGTAAGTTTTAGTTTTTAGTGTTTACCCCGTGAAAGAGCCTATGCTTGCACTCAAATGATTATTTCTTTTCTCTCCGCTGTGTACATTTTTATTGCGATTAGGTTCAGTTCCGATTCCAGAAAACTTGTCGAAGATGTGGCACGAAGACGGCAAGAAGAAGGTGCTCCCTTTTGAAGATGACGAAGAGGACAATGGATATTTCAACTGGTGGCCGCCGGCGCCAAAGGTATTATTACTTTCTAAAGGTTTAAATAATTAAAATAGTTAGGATGGTGCTCGAAAAGTTCTATTTAGGCGAAATCGGGGTTTATAGTTAGTTTCGGGCGCATGTTGCTGATTTGAAAACTCTTCGAATAAAATAAATTTCCTGATTATAGCGACGGATGTTCTTGTTTTTGCTGATATTAGATTCGCAATTAACCCTCGGCGGCTCTCTCAATCATCCTGTCGCCTTCAGCAAGCTTTTTTGTGCAAAACCGGCTGACTTTCTGCGCGGGTGCCCGGGATTTGTCCTGCTCCTCGTCGTCGATGGATCGAACTCTTATTCGCATAAAAAAATTGCAACGCCCGGGTCAAATGAAGCTAGTTTAATTGGGCTTTACTGTTTAGGCAAGGGTGGGCGTTGTTTTCTCATCGTAGAAGTTTATTTCTTAGATTCTTTGAAGTTGAATCTTTTTACTTTTTTGAAGGGTTTTTATCGGCGAAAGCTTTACAATTCTTGGGACAATTGAAGCTAGTTTCATTAGGTTTTAATGTTTAGGCAGTTTGATCATGGTTTTCACATCTTAGAAGTTTATTTCATAGATTTTGTTGTAGATCAGTCTTTTTTTACTTTCTTTTGAAGCGTTTTGATTCGCGTAATTTTTGCAATTCCGGATCCAATGACGCCATTTGAACTGATTTTGATAATTTAGGAAGATGGGCGTTTTTTAAACATCGTATAGTAAAGTGTATTGTATTTATTAAATTTCTAGATATTTTCGATCGGCAGCAGCTTTACAATTTTCGTATCACATAAAGCTAGTTGAATTGGTTTTGCTAATCTAGGTCATTTTCAAAGTAGTATAAGTGTATTTATTAAAATCCTTGAATTTAATGAATGAAAATGTAAAAAAGTACAAACTTTTTAGCGGCAGGGACATGGCAGCTTTTACGCGCTTTTTTGCGGTTTTAGAACTTGCGAAACAGGATATTCTAGTATTTTTCAGGGTTGAGAAAATTTTCGTTTTTCATCTAGCGTAGGTATAGATGCTACTTTTGAGATAAGGAGACGATTTGTAGGTTATGAAACAACAAATCCACCCTTGAGCCGTCTTACTCTTTCCCCCCTAGTTATTACCTCGTGCACTTTGGATTTAACTACAGGGATGGCCGTGCTTATTTTTCCCATCACCGCGATGGGTGTTTACGCCAGAGCAGAGGACCCAGGCAGACGCGTTTCTCCTCCAAAACCAGGGAACGCCGACCTCGTGTAGACGCAGGCACATCGCCGTCAAGGGGTGTGGCCGGTTTTTGGGACAGGGGGCGGCCGGTGGTGTACGCTTCTCGCCGAGGTTTTACACACAAATCCCTGCTTTTTAGGCCCAGATTTAGCGGTTTCGTAGATATTAGCAGATTTTCAGCCGGATGCCGACCTTCAAAATTTCGCCAACCATAATACCGACAAGCCGAAATCATAGCCAAGATGACGGTGAAAATCGTTAGATTAGTGCACGAACAGCTAGCATTAGCCATGATATTAGCAGATCTCTATCGTCATGGCGCCATTTTAGTTGCCGTGATTCCGGCCTCTCGGCATTTTTACTGTTTCCCTGGAATACTGACATTGAAGATTTCGACAGTCATAATGCCGACAAGCCGAAATCAACCGCTAGCGAAATCGAACGAAAATGGATTTTTTGTTTTAAGCGATATGGCTAGGAATTAAATATCATTTATTTACTTATTTAGAAAACTTAGAAAATGTTTGCAAATGAATTTTGATCCACAATAGGCCAAACGATTAGGCGACAATCCGCCAGATAGTTCCAGATTGAAATGCCGAATGGCAAAATTGGATCCCGATGTTGAAACCATAGCCGTTTCAAAAACCTAACGAGAACAGTGTTTTTATAGGCGTCATCGCGGCTTATCGGCGTTTTCGTTGTCGGTATTTTGACTTTCGTCATTCCGGCTTGTCGGTATTTTGGGTGTTTTCAATAGTTCCAATACTTAGTTATTTTTCCCAGCGAGCTAGTGCACATTTCGAGAAAAACTGACGAGACAGCGCGGCCGGCGCGGTTCCACGATTTGACGGAGGTTGTCGAGAGTTTTTGCGGGTGGGGCGAGAGATCAGGACATAGTGGAGGGACAGAGAAGGCGAGAGAGAGAGAGAGAGGGAGAGAGAGAGAGAGGCGGGAGAGAAAAACTGGAATCCCTGGGTGTGGGGCGTGATCGGGTGGATAGAATGGGCGAGGCATGGAGGGGGGCAGACACAGCTGTTTGTCAGCCTCGTGCACAAAAGGGGGCGAGAGAGAGAGAGAGAGAGAGAGAGAGAGAGAGACGGGCACACGCCCCTGAGAGTCCCCCCAGTGGGATCGGGGCGGTTCTCCCGGGGGTTGGGGCGGTGCTGCAGGAATATAGAGCACATCCAGGAGCACCCAGACACACCCATGCGTCGCGTGCGCGCGGCGACGCTTTGGGGGAAGGGCGCGGGCGGAGCATCAGTCGCCCCACCCCCACACTGAACCCCTCCTCCTCGCCCCCCTCCACCCAACCAGCCAGCCAGGGCCCCTCCCTCATGGCCGAGCCATCCAACATGGTCCAGAAGGCGAACGGCGTCGCCCCGCAAAAGGTAGATTAGCAACTGGAATTCAGCTGTGTTCATTGGAAATGCTGCCCGGCACGCCGACGGCGCGATCCGATCGAATATCGATTTGTACGGCGCGGGTGAAGCCGCCGGGGATGCGCGGGAAATTTGGGGTTTTGCGTTATTTAGGTGTTTATAGATTAGAATCGGCTTCTAGAGCTTTGTTAGCGTGTTCTACTGTTTTTTTGCTCATTTTAACTATACCTAAATTGTAAGAAAAACAAAAAATTCATAATTTTCAGGGCGGGAAATTTGGGGTTAGTTTACTTTAGTTTCGACTTTTATAGAATAGAATCGTTTTTTAAAGCTTTGTTAGCGTGTTCTACTCTTTTTTAGTTAATTTAACTATATTTAAATGTAAGAAAACCATATTTATGATTTTCGGGTCGGGAAGTTTTGGGTCTTATTTTGGTTCTTCTAGCGTTTAATGGATTTTCAGGCTTTGTCACGTGTTACATTCCTTTTTAGTTAATTTAACTATATTTAAATTGTAAGCAAAACGAATTATTCAGAATTTTACAGGTTTTTTAGTCTTTTCGTGGTGTCCTGGATTTCGGGTTATTTGGCCAGGCATCGGCTTTTAGAGCTTCGATCGCTTTCTAACCTCGATTTTACGTTTCTCTATCCAAGTAAATATCGGAGAAAAACAAAAAATCAAACACACTTATAAATCCATTCAAATTCAATTCCCCGTTTCCAGGTGTTCCTCCTACAGCCGAACCAGAGCCAGCAACCCACGCAACAAGTCTACCTCCTCCAGCCCAGCACCACCTCGAATGGCGGACAACAGGTTTGTCATCCTAGTTTCATTGCGTAACAGAATTAGCAGATTTTTGAGCACTCATTAGTTGAGAATTTTGGCGTCTTTTTTCTATTTTTTCGCTTAAAAATCCTGCAAAAACTGCCAGCTTTTTCAACCGCACTTTTTTCAGTTGGAGTTCATCCCGATCAGCGCCCCGCCCACCCAAATAAATGTCGAGAAGAAGCCGGCGGTGCTCGCCACGATGCAGCCCGTTGTCCAGATCTCCCAGAATACGACTGTCGAGACGCTGGAGAGCGGAAAGGTAATATTTGGCTTTAGAACAGCTTCGAAATTCATATTTTCGACAGTTTCCGTTCACGAAGCCTAAAAAAAGGTCCAAAAATTATGCCGACAGCTTCGAAAATACGGAAATCTCAATAGAAAAAGAAAAATATAAATGCCGAAAAGTATTTTTCCATTTTTTATTTAGGAAAATCAGTGCTTTTCAAATGAGCACGTGGAAATCGATTAAACGAAAATTTAGCTCTAGGAAAAATCAATAAAACGAAATTATGATTTATAAAACTAAATTCGCGTTTTCAGGTCGATGCTGCACCTCCAGCGCCAGAACCCGTCCCCGCACAACAACGGATAACACTGGGTTCGTCGAATCTTCAATTCAAATAAATCATTTTTAGGAAATCTCCAATTTCAACAAGATCCGAACGACCCGCAGAAGTGGATCATCACCAACGAGGCGCCCGCCACCACGTCCGCACCCCAACAAATAAAGTGCGGCTTGTCATATTTTTCTGGAAATTTTGTTACCACCTATTACGCTGATTTTTTCTTCGGTTTTCTGTATTTGGTGTCCTTTCTTTTTCTAGGCTTTGACTATGAGATTTATTCGTATCCGCGAAACGCAAATTCGCACGAACCCGCCTTTCCGTCTGCTGTCATCGACTTAACGCAGCGTTACAGCGAAGGAATGCGCGTTGCGTGTAGCGGGCGGCATACAATCCATGGTCGACGGTTTCCCGTTTCTTTGTTTCTTCTTGGTTCTTGAAGCTTTTGTCTATCTTTGACTTGGCGTAGGCTTTTTCCGGTTTCCTTTAGCTTCGTTTTAAGCTTTTCGATTTTTGCTCCGACCTTTGGAACTTAGGGGGCTTAGCTTTGGTTTGAACCGCACGATTTTTTACCAGCTCTCCTCGTCTTCCGCTTAGTTGTCCAGCCTTCGTATAGCTTTTTTGAGCCTAATTTGGGCTTTGGCTTCGTTCAAATCTATAGCTTTCGGCCAGCTTATTAGCTTACTAGCTTTTTTCTCGAAGCCTCAGTTGGCTTCTCTTAAACTTATCTTTTGGCTTAGCTTTTCTTTCATATGGTTTGAATTAGGCTTAGGCTTGCCTTAAATTTTGATTAGCCTTGTCCGATTAGCTTAGCCTTTCTACGCTTCTTTTTAGGTTTTTTCCGTTACTCAAACATCTGATTTTCGAAAAGGAAGCGTCGGGGAAAGTAACTGTCTTTTGCGGGCAAAATGTTCATATTTTATTACTGTCCCTTCTAAGTCTTTCTCTTGATCTTCTAAGTTGTAAGCAACTGCGTGTCTAGCAAATAGGCTCTTCATACATAATGTTACTTTTGACGAATATTTCTTAACTTCTTCTTTTCAGCTACGACACGTCACAGCACAACGAGACGTCGGTGATCGAGTACGACCTAGATGCCGCCGACAAGGGCATGGGCGTCTTGAGTGATGGTGAGCATAAAATTTAAAATTTAGGAAGTTTTGCTTATTTTCAGGATACTCTGATGCCGAAGGCGGCTACGGATATGGCGGAAATAAGGCTCCGAAGCGCTCCGCGTGCACTTGTCCGAACTGTCAAGTTGGCGTGAATCCAAAAGGGTACGTATTAGATTAATAAACCCCCTCTATCTACGCCCTCTCTCTCTCCTCTCTCTCTCTCTCTCTCTCGTTTTTGTTATTGCCAAATGAATTTGTGTACTTTACAATTTTATTCTCCCGTTTTCAGTGTCCTTCCCGACGGCCGGCCCTCGCGCCTTCACATCTGCCACATATGCCAGAAGACGTACGGCAAAACGTCGCATTTACGCGCCCACTTGAGGTATAGATCCTTGAAGCGATCTTATTATAAAAATCATTTTCAGAGGTCACGCGGGCAACAAGCCGTTCGCCTGTGACTGGCAGCACTGCACGAAGAGGTTCACCCGCAGCGACGAATTGCAACGGCACCGCAGGTTGGTTTTGGCATTAGCTTTCTCGTCTCTCTCTCTCTCTCTCTCTCTCTCTCTCCCTCTCTCTCCTCTCTCTCTCTCTGACCCTCTAACTCTCTATTTATTTTTAAACTCGTATCTTTCGCTGCGTCAAACTGAAATGTAGATATATAGTGTTTTGTCTCTCACGCTCTCTCTCCCTCGGCCTCGCTCTCTCTCTCTCTCCATCTCTCTCTATCTATCTCTCTCGCGCTCATTCTCTCTCTATCTAGAAGAAATTTTCATTAAGGTTCAAGATTCAAAAATTTTATCGAAAAACCTCGAGATAATTTTTAATCTTTCCATTGCAGGACACACACCGGCGAGAAACGGTTCGCCTGCGGTCATTGTGGCAAGAAATTCATGCGATCCGACCATCTGACGAAACACGAACGCACACATAACCCCGCCGGCAGGCCACCGATGATGGGCTCGTGATGAAGCCGACTTCAAAAGAATCTCTCCCCATGCTCCCCTTCCCACTCCTCAACTCGCGCTCACTTCTTCTACTCCTCCTTTCCGCTCCTCCGCCCGTGTGCATTTACCCGTCAATTGGTGCTGTCTGTACATTTTGACTTTGCCTCCCGTTTTTTTGCTATGTTGTATTTTCTATTTTTTTTTTGAACCTCAACCCACCCCCGTGACTTTGTCATTAGCGGTCGATTTGCGGAGTTCGAGCTCCCGAGCTGCCGCTGGAGTCCGAGCATCCGGGCGACTTGCCGGGCCTGGGCGCGCCGCGCGTTCTGAACAACTCTGGGAGCTTCGAGCGGCCATACGAGGCCTTGGCTTCAAGACTTGGCTATGTAGAGCGCTAGCGTGGTTTGTAGTTTAGCGTATTTCAATGTTCTTTATCACGTGAATTTTGTGCTTTGCCAGAGTTTGTGATGGCTAGGCATTTTGGCATTGTTCTCCGCGTTTCCGCTTGGCAGTTTCAGGTGGCGACCGCGGTTTTGGAGGACCAGGTACGTTGTTTCGCTTCGTTTTACGCGTTTCCGCCCAAATGTAAAGCTTGTTGATGTCTAGCGGTAGCTGGAAGGCGTCGGTGATAACTGTCGCTTTTTGCCATGCTTTATTAGACTCGAGTGTTAGGCGTCGTTAGCGTTTTTTATAGGTTTGCTCTCTTCAATCGGGTTTGGCCTAGCGGGCGGGCTTTTCTTTACTAGCTTCATCTGGGCGTGCTTTAGCTTTGATGACTTGCTTTTTGAAGCTCGTTTTCTGAAATCGGCTTATCCTTGGTATTTGGCGATAGTTTACCTTTTTACTTGTAATTTTCGGAAGTTCAACCTAAAACCATACTTTTAAACTTGTCTTTACTCTGAAACTTAGTCTCTATTCTAAAACCCTGTTCTTCAAGTTTGACTTTTTCTGGAGCTTTCCAGGATTTTCCCAGCAACCTTAGAGTCGAACTCAGGTCTCCACTAGCGTCTCGCGCGTTTTAACACAATATCCAAGCTCTTGCGGTAAATTTGCAGACAATAGAGTCTCTTGCGTTGAATGTTTGACTTCTAACCGTTTCTGCAGTAGGTAAGCGCGTTATTTATTTATCTGTCCGTATGTCTGATTTACATTAATTCAGGTTAAATTTACAACTTTGGGACACCACTCTCCAAATCGCCGCGCGAATGGCACTTTCGTTTTTACAAACGAAACGTTAGATACTTTCGGGGTTGAAGCTAGGCCGCTTGTTTGTTTGTCAGTGCGTCTTCCAAGCAGCTTTCGTCCGCTTTTAGTCGAGGCCTTCGAAGTTATATTCGTTTTGAAACAGCTTCCATTTGCGTTGTTTTCTAGGTTTCTGAAATTCTCGCAAATCCTTGCTTTTTGCTGCTGCTAGTATTAAACTTTACAAATTTCTCAAAGGTAATAAAGTCTAGCCGTCCTAAAGTAACTGGATTGTATGAGAAACGCGCCTAGTTTATTCCAGACCTTTATTAAACTTGACAACGTTGAACAATAATAAACTTCAACGAACGCCCGTCTTCAAAACCCGCGTGGCGGGTTTTGATCGCATGCCTAGGAGGAGGCAGAAGATTTACCCATCTCGCGTTTGATAAGCCAGATAACTAGCGCTTGCGAGAACCAGGTTTGCCTCAAGGCGTGATTCAGAGTTTGCCTCTACCAAGGCTGCGATCAGCGTGATGGTGTTAAGCTTCTGCTTTCTCAAAATTCTGTCTAGTCCTGAGGGTTTTAAGTTTTCTACGAGCTTCCAGCTTTATTAGATACACTTCCTTTAAATCAGAGCTTCGTTTTTACAAGCCAGTTTTTCTAAGCTTTGGTAAATTCTACGTTTGATTAAAGCCTAGCTTCATCAGCTAAAATCCCTTTCGAATAGCAAGTTACTACCTTGTCCGTAGATTTCTAAGTTGAGCTTGACGAAATTCCATTAATCTTAAGCCAATACCAGGGATAGTCCGAAGCCCGAAGTAGTTAGTTTCCAAGGCTAAAGCCACCCCAGATGAAGCTAGTTTTAGACAAGCCCGTCAAGTTGGGCTTTATCCTTTTGAAGAGAGTTAACCTATACGTTAACGGCGTTTTTATACTCGAGCCTAACTAGTACGGCAAGGGCTTGATGGATTTCGCCGGCAGTCGTCCGGTTTCGTACGGCTAGGCACCAGGTTATACGTTTGGGTGGAAACGCGTACTACCAGGCGGAATGACGCGCCTTGTTCTCCGGAATCGACATCGCCGCTCGAAACTTTCAAGTTAAACGCGGAAGACAATGCCAAGATGCTTAGCCGTCACTGCTCTGATGAATCACACGCATTGAGGTGGTAGGGAACATTGGAGTACGCTAGACCACAAGCCGCGTTAGCGCTCTACATAGCCAAGTCTTGAAGCCGAGGCTTCGTATGGCCGCTCGGACTTCCCAGTGTTGTTCAGACGCGCGGGGCGCCCGGGCTCGGCAAGTCGACCCGGATGCTCGGACTTCAGCGGCTTGCTCGGGGGCTCGGACTCCGCAAATCGCCCCCGAACTGCCGGATCCCCAACCCTCGTTGAACTGGTTCTGATGCAACGTCGCATACTTTGTGATATTTGAATATTTATAAAAAATTTTGCGCCTCCCCCACCTTATCGGCTACGGAGAACACAGCGAACGTATCAAGCACCCTCTAAAGCAGCCACTGGACGGCGAGACGGTATGTCCGGGACAGCACAACTTACGCAAGGGACATTCGAAAACGGACGATGGCTTACCGGTCTTTCACAACGGCCAGAAACATAAGTTAACGCGGGTGAGGACGACAAGGCTCTAACTCTCTACTAGGGCTTTGGTAACTAAGGCGCGGACTTACGCAGTAGAAGTATCAAAAGTTTGTCGCGATAGAGGATATCATTAAGTATGGCTTCTTGCTAAAGCCGAAGAGTGGTTAGAGCTTCTGAGTTGCGAGCAACGCGTAACCAAGTGGCACACGAAGCCCAAAGATGATGCAAAACAACTCAAAAGCTAACCACACTGCGAAGTTTAGCAAGGAACCGACTCAATGATCATCCTAAGGACTGAAATGTAAAAATGAAATGTCGCGACAAACTTTGATACTTCTAACGTGTAACTCCGCGGCTTAGTGACCAAAAGCCTATTAGAGAGATGCAATCTTGTCTTCCTAACCCGCGTTAACTTATGCTTCTGGCCGTTGGGAAAGACCGGTAAGCCATCACCCGCTCGAATGTGCTGGCACTTGAGTATTATCAGGGAAGGGACAGTTTAATTTAAAGTAATAAGGTTCAAACCAAATGCACTACGAATCAAATTAATTTAGAAGCCTGAACGCTCTATATGACTAAAGAATAATGAAACCAGGGTGTATAAAGGCTAGAATAAAAAAACACACAAAGTATGTTGCTTTAGAAATTATTCTTCTAAAGAAAATAAATGCGGGAAGTCTTAGATTCTACTATATAAAAACGTAAATAATAAACAACGCGCTTTAGAATTGTGAACAAATCCTAATCCTAAACAAGTAAGGGTTTCGTAGTTTTGCTATTGGAGAAAACGTCGCGATTTGAAAACGCAACTCGTTAAAAAAAGCTAAATGCTTTAAAGAAACCACTACTAAAGACTTACTTGCTACTAAAGAAAAGAGAATAGGGAAGCCATGGCATCAAAAGCAACCTAAGCGTTTAGAAAATCTTGCGCAAAAGAAAGGTGAAAATTAAACATTAGAAAGACTAGCTAAAGGCAAAAGCATCCTTTCGTAACTACCAAAAACCAAAAATAAAACGTCAAAAGGCAAAATTTACTAAAAAAACCCCAAACGGTTAAAAAGGGAAGGCGCGCAATACTCTACCAACACCAGAAATTATGTCTACTTCTAAACAAATGGAAATCGGGTATCAATCATCTTTCTAAACTATAAAAACGTTAAAAAAAGATGAAAAACGTCAGCTGACTTCAAAAAGAATAAAAAGTGCAAAAAGATCGCTAAACCAAATAATAAAACTCTAGAGGGGACGCCCTAATAATACTCAAGCACCGGCAACCCTCACGTAAATTCTACGATCCCGGAAATACCATTTCGCCGGCCAGCGACTGCTTCAGGCGATGCTTGAAGCGCACGCTATGTTTCTCCATAGCCGGCACTACACGGGGGGACACGATATCACAATACAACAATCGGGGGGGCTTGGTCTTCTACGCGGGCGGCAGAACTCGTTGTCGGGCAATCGTGATCAGCTCCTGGCCAAACTTCTCGTAGAGCTCGCCGCCTTCCTGAAAATAAGAAAATAAAAGTAATAGCTATCAGGACAAAAGGTAAATAAAAGAAACATAAAAGTAAAACCGCCTGGGGAAAACTCAAAGATCGTGCTAATTCAGAACACAAAACTAGAAGACGCTCCAAACTACGGCAATCTTAAGCCTCTGATAAACCATGGTAAGCTTAGCTTTAAATCCCGTCTTTTTAACCCCGCAAGGTAAGCTTGACGGTAAGCTAGGCCCTAGATAACCCGTTTTTCAGGCGTAAGAGGTAACGTTAGGCTAAGATAAGCTAAGTTTCGACCTAGGCTTAAGTCTAGCTTAGCTTTAGATAGCTAAGGGTAAGCTAAGCCTAGAAAAAGCCGAAAAAGTAACCTAAGCGCAGGGCGAGGCAGCCTTGTAAGCAAAGACCGACAAAAAAATACAAAATCATAGCAACCAACGTTTAGGAGAGCAAAGAAACTCTGAATCCTTGAAAACATCTAGAAAAACGTACCGTAAACTTGAGATCGGCCTCGCGCATCGTGAGCGCTATCCGGCGACTTGTAATGTGTTGGTAGAGGACGGCGTGCTTCCACTCGTAGCGCACCTAAATTCAGGAACTATAAAATACAGAACTAAAGTGATACCTCGTCGGCCATGCAGAGCAATGATAGATGGGGCATCGGGACGAAGCAGAGCAGGCGCTTCTCCTTATTTGCCAGCGACATCACCGAGCCGGAGAGCAGGTTTATGCTGAAAAAATAATAAATTAGATAATCCAAATCTAGATTAATCTCTACATAAACTACAATAACTACAATATCTAATAAAACCATTTAAAAATCAAAGAAAAATCTACCTTATCAACCGATTCCCCCATATCCACATGTCGTCCTGGTGAAACTCGATGGCGCTGTGCTTCTCCGGTTCATACTAAAAAACAGGATGTTAAAGGAATTATGAAAATTTACACCTCGAGATTGCACATCTCGAAAGGAAGATAGTGGCCGAGTCGCTGCTCGGAGTACGCGCTCATCTTGTTCAGCAGGAAGTCGGCGTATTCGGGCATGCCTGGAAAAACGGTTATAGTTGTAAATAAGGAACAAAGGCTTTGAAATTTAAAATGATCGGGGAATCGTTCGGAAATCGGCAAAAAGCAGAAAATGACAGACGTGAAGCGTGAAAAAGTGCAGAAAAGTAGAGACAAAACGTTAGAAGCGCTCCTAGAAACAAAGAAGACAACCATATGGCTCTAAAAAGCGTAACCTCAATTTCGGAAAGTTCAAGGCAAATAGGCAAAAAGGCAAAAAGCTAATCTTAATAATGTGAATCTTCTAACTCTAATAAAATTTACGAGCCTGAAGTTGCAATTCAAAAAAGAACAAACGATAAGTTCGGGGAGCTAACAAGCTCTTTTAAATCCAGTAATGATAGTACTGATATCTAACCTCGAAAAAATGAATTTGGAAAGTTATCGAAACAAAAAAAAAGATAGGATGAATGGTTCTTGAAAAGCCCTTTTAAACAAAATAGTGCACGAGCTTCAATTTGGAAAAGCGCAGAAAAAAGACACGAAAATAAGAGAAATAGAAACATAGAAAGTTCTTAAGGAAGGCACGCCAGTGACAGAAATAAAAAAGAAACATAGAAAGCTTCTTAAACCTTTCTAACACTAACAACTGAAGCCAAAATTCGGCAGCGTACTAGAAAAGAAGATATGAGAAGCTTCAGAATCGCGAGGAGGCAATACTTTCAACTTCCTCACCGGTGAAGCCGGTCGTCTTCACTTTCTTGTGCTTGAAGTTGACTTTGGGGCCGTAGTCCTGCTTGCGGCGCCCACTTTGCGACGGAGCCCAGTCGACCTTGTTGATTGTTTCCATCAGTCGTGCTTCATCTTCCTGAAAAAAGGATATAACCAAAATCTCCAAAAATCGATACCTTAGAAATGAAGTTATGTATCAAGAGAAGACCGCCGATGCTCAATTGATCGCCCGTCGGCTCGGCACATCCGGCTTCCTGAAAATTATATAAATAGGGACAGGGTTTCTAAATGCCTTTTACTATTCCCAAAGGTGACAACTCTACAAAATTTTGTTAAAAAATAAAAAACACCAATTTTTCGACCAAAAATGGCCGATTTTTAACAACTTTTTAGCTAGTTTTCCCAGTTGAAGTATAGTTATCTTTGTGGCCGATCTTTGAACCAAATTTCGAAGTTTTGAAAACCGCAGCGAGTTACAAAAATGAATAAACTATTTACCTGAATTTCGGCACACGAAGAAGAAGCACTCAGCCCGGGGCATCGAGATGCGGTCTGCGTGGCCGCGTGGAAAACGTAGACGTCGTAATCGGTATATCTAAAAGCTGATTTTCAAGAAATAAAGCTGAAAACGTACTCTTCTTCCGCGCGGGCTTTCCTTGCTAGATTCCTCACGCGCTCCGTGTCCTCGCATAGCGCACAGAAGCGGACGCCCTTGCAACCGCAAGATGGGACGGCATCCATCCTGTAAAAATTGAGAATTAACAAAAGTAGCGGCCAAGACACAGCCAAAACAAAAGCAACAGCAAGAATAAAAATACGATTCTTTCGCATTACCGGGGGACCAACTTTTTAATGGATCACATTTTTCAGATATCAATAGTATAAATGTTTCTAATCTGTTTTTTACTGTTCCTCTAGCTAAAACTATACAAAGTTTGATTAAAAAATACAAAAACTCTCGAAAGCTGAACCTATCGATCGTCGTTGACTGGGACGATGAAAGCTTCAAGCTCACCCGGCAATAATTTACGTTTTTTCAATTTACTGAATGATCTTTTCTGAATGGGTCTTATTTTAATAAAATTTTACAGCCCAGAGAGAGAACAACTACGCGATTTCACACATCAGCCTTACAAACGGCCCATCCTTTTTGCAAAAAGAAGTAAATTGAAAGTTTTATAATATGACCGAATGTTATTTTCAGAACGGGACTTGTTTTTAATTAAATGTTACAACCTACAAATACAAAAACTAAGCGATTTCGCACATCTGCCTCACAAAACCGCCCATCTTTTTCTGCAAAAAGCCTAAATAAAAACAAAACAAGCAGATAGAAGGTTCTAAAATATGTAGGACACAATTTTAAAGTGAGATGAGAATGCGGATAACATGTTCGTTTCAATGTCTGAACGTCAATAGATGTATTTCAATAGGACCCAGGATCCTCCAGAAACCCTCTGTCGCTTGATAAAAACTATTTATCACACTAGTGCACGTATAAAAACCGGTAAAATCGTACGGTTCGCAGAGAGTGAGAGCGTGAGGGTGGACAGCGCGGAAGCACCGCCACACACATCTCGAGGAAACGCGCGCGCAACCAGCATATGTGAAAGGCATCGTTTAAGTGGAAGTGTGGAAGTGGGGGGAAGGCCGTCAAATGCTAGGGAGTAATGCAATAAAACGGGACGACTGGGTGTGTAGTTTACGTGAATAATTAAGGGGGCAAAACGAGACGATAGAAAGGGAGAGAGAGGGGAAGAAAGGGAACCCGGACTTCGAACTATTTTTCATATAGATTTTAGGGTAAGGAAAAATGGGGGAGCAGGGGTAATTTGGGACCGATTACGCTGTGTAAAAAGGAGTGGAGGGTACTAAAGCTGGAAAGAATGGTGGAAGGCTTCGTTTCTTGAGAAGACGATTTCGGGATATGCTATGAGAGGGGTTGGGTGATGGGGCTTGGGTTTTGCGTGTCTTTTGAAGCGGCTTCATCTTGAAGCCGGTCCTAGGATCCGGATAAAAAATTGAAAAAAAGAGTAGAGGATGCTGATCAATTTTTTTGCTTTTAAAATTTGCTACAGGTGTTTAAAAGTCGAGATATGTAAGCGAAAAGTTGAGAAATTTGAGATTTTGATGTTTTTGTCTACGTTTTCAGCTCAAAAATGACGAAATTTCAACGCTTATAGCCATTTTAAAAACAGATAAAACATCAGCGTCGACTGCTCTATATTTCCGCCAATTTTGAGCGTCTCCTAGTTAGCTATACGCAAAACCAAACCCCGCCAGCCCGGCCCCACACAACGCGACGAGGACGGAAGGGTCACCTGAGAGCTAATCAAATGTACAACAACACGGGCAATGGCAATCACAAAGCATTCGAGGGGGATAGGGGCTGTACTTTGGCTAATGGTTGGCGCTGCCCTGGCGTGAGTGGCTCGTCGGCAGCGTGCGATTCCGGGCGACCCCGCGGCGATGTGTGTTCTAGAAAAATCAATTTAATTTTAGAACGCGATATAATTTAAAATCATTTAAGTTCAAAATTACCCTGTCAATGGTCTCTCGCAGGGCCTTCACCCAACCAATGGCCTCCTGCTTGTCGACGGCCATCAGCAACAGCTCGCACATCACGCCGTTCTTTGCTAAAAAAAGATAATTAATTAAGGAACAACGCGAATTTTCCAAAAAACCATATTAAAGGGTTAATTTAAATTCTGATGAACTCTAAAAAACGTACACTTGCACAAGGGGAAGTCGGCGTTGTGGAGGTGCTCCTTGTGGATCTTGTAGCGACAATCTAAACAGTATTTTTAGAAGAAAAAAGGAAAACTTACTCTTGCACTCCAGCGCCGGTGGGGGGCGGATGAGGTCGGAGAGCTTCTTGTTGCAGAAGTCGCAGTAGGCCGTCATGTGGAAGGAGAGCTCCTGGAAAAGAAAGTTTATTAAAGATAGAAAGCGGTCGAGCTATATTGAGAAAGCGAGAGTGAGAGAGAGAAAGAGAGAGAAAGAGAGAGAGAGAGAGAGGGGAGAGGGAGAGAGAGAACTAGAAGAGCTTGTTTACCTGGAAGTCGTGCCTGTGTGCCGAGCTTGACGAGCGCATCGAGACGTTGCCCTCGGAATCCTGAAAAAAGCAGAAATTAATAATGAAACCCCAACTTTTTAAATCGAGTTATTCGACAATAAAAAAAGCACCCACCGCCTGACTAATCAACGTAGCATTCAGATCCGACATCGATGAGTGACGAGAGTTGGCGAGGCTGTTCCCATCCGCTCCGTCGTACATAATCTAAAATATAAGGTTTAGATGTGCAGAAACACGTGTACGTACGTGGAAAATTTTTGGCAACGACTCGGGCTGTGCGAATCGAACGTCGGCCGCGGTGACGAGACGAGCGTAGCAGAGACGGCTGAAAAAAAATAGAATACAAATGCTTAAGCAAAAAAGGCCAATTAAGACCTGTAAAAACTTACAAAAAATCAAATACTAATTACGGCGAAACAGCGCTTAAAAGTAGAGCAATACAAAAAGCTTTTCTACTAAAAAAATCACTAAAAAGTAGGTTTTGAAGAAAAAATAAGATTTTGATGAATTAAACGAGTCAAAAAATACTTACGTGACTTCAATGTACGTCTGCGGGGCCTCCAATCCGCCCATCTTCGACTCGGCGAACAGGATGAAGGCGGTCGGCGTCAGCTGGCAGTACATCGATTCCCATGGGATCTTGGCGGCCTAAAAAAGAGAAATATAGCTGTCTACTAAAGCCGCCATACCTTTCTAGAGCCCTTCTTGCCCTTCAGCCGGACGTGCACGAAGCCCTCGACGTTTTCGCCCTTCATCAGTGATGGAGGGATGCCCTCGCGAGAGTCGATAGATCTGAGATTTGGTATATCGAAGCGGAAGCTCCGAATTTACCTGCTATCAACATCACGGCGGTGCTCGCGCTCTTCGAGCAGGTCCTTGATCTTGCTCTCGAGGTGATTGGCCTGAAAATAAAAATTTAGTTGTAAAAACTTTTGTGCTCGATGAAAATCACAAAATTAACAAGAAAATAAAAGCTTACCCTCGATTCTTCCGTCTGGATCTGCTCGTTGAACGTGGCGACCAGTCGGTCCTTCTCGTCGTGCGCGTCCTTCAGCTTTGACTTGAGCTCGCTGATTTGTTGTTGTGCGTTCATCTGCAAGTAAAAAAATTGATCAACGGGAAAAAGCTCTTTTCAATCTATTAACTAAGTTTATATAGATTTATATAGTTTTGCGCGATTTCTACATACTTTCGAAATAAAAAGAAAATCATTAAAAACACGAACCATCTCCTTCTCCTTTATCCGCAGCTTCCTTGCCGTGTCGTTGCCGGCCTTCTGCGGCTTCTCCGGCACGCGCAGACTCATCACCTGCTCGAGCTTGGCGATTGCCTAAAAATTCGGTTAAAATTTACGGAAACTATCTATACTGATTTCTTCATCGAGTCGGCCAGCTGTCGCTCCTTCATCACCTTTTGCAACTCAGCCTCGAGCTCGTGAATCTAAATACACAAATTACTGTTATATCGCAAAATTTTGATACCTTATTGATCTTCGAATCGGTCTGGCCGTTCCGCTCGCGGATGTCGTCAATGTCGATGAGCGAGCGTTTGGCTTGATTGAGCTCTTCGGTGAGATGGGCGATCGCGTTCTCCTTGGCGATCAGATCCTTGTCGTTTCGATGGACCAACTGCCGCACCTCCTCCTTCAGCATCGTCCGTTCCTTGTCCACCTCGGAGAGGTTGGCCTCGGCGATGCGGCGGGCGAGGCGTTCGCTGTCCAGCTCGCGCCGAACTTCGTCGTTTTCGGTGGCGTACGCGGATGCGTTTTGCAGTCGGCCTCGCGTCTCGTCGAGCTCCTTGTGGATGGTGGCAATTTCTTTGCTGTAGCAGTCCTGAAAAACGGGCATGAAGCGGATACGCACAGCATAGAAAAATCCAGAGAGAGTGAGAGAGAGAGAGAGAGAGAGAGAGAGAGAGAGAGAAAGTCTTAAAAACTCACAATCATTTGTTGATCAGCTCGAGCTTGGACGGACAACTCGTCGACCTCCTTCTGGTAGACGGTCTTCTCGCTGATGGTGTTCTGCAGGGCATGCACCGTCCGCGCGTGTTCTTCGTTCAGCCGGGCGAGCTCCTTAAAATCGAAATAAAATGAATCTGGTAAATCCGTACCTCCTTCAAAAACTCCTCATTCAACCGCAACCCGGCCAGCGACTTGGCCTTGTTGTCGAGCTCGCTCTGGGTGGCCGAGTGCAGTCGTTGCTCCTTGTCGAGATCGTGGCGGGCGTCCTCGAGCTGTTTGCGCGCCGTCTCGAGCTTCATGTGCAGCTCGGCCTCGCGGGCCATGGTCGTGTCGTGGAAAGAGGTGCCGTTCTCTTTGCACTCGTCGAGAGCCTTGGCCAGCCGTCGGGTCAGCTCCTCCTCTTTGCCGGCCTGCTCGCTGATGCGGGCGGCCAGAGTGTGCGTCTTCTCCTCGAGCTCCTAAAAAGTATTGAGTTTAAAAATCAATTTTATGGAGCTTGTTGCTAACATAAATAAAAGTCGTTTTTACATAGTTTTTGACTATTTTTAAACGTAAACACATTTTTTTAGTAAAAAACCCCAATTTTTGAATAATTTAAAATTTGAAAGCATTTTTACAGCTTTTTTTTTGTAAAATTTCCAAGAAAAATTCAAGATGCTTAATATTGCATTCGTACTAGGCTTTTATTAGGAAAAAGGCAACGGAAAATCAGGAAAAAAATAACGCCCGTGCTTTCCGAAAACACCAATTTACAGTTTTACATACCTTTATCCTGCCAGCCTTCCTCACCGCCGATTCCTTCTCCAAGTCGAGCTCTTGGGCGATCTGCCGCTCCCGCATCTTGGCCGCGTTCTCCTCTTCTTTGGCCTGCAAAAAATTCATGTAAATTGTCGTCACATGTTAACTTCGCATAAAACCCTGATTAACTATAGAACGCTTTCAACCCGGGGCTTTTGGCGCTCAACATCACTCGATTAACAAGCGTTCCCAGGTATATAAAGAGCCCCTGGAAGACATAGGTACCCAAAAACTTCAACCACAACAAGAAGATGGCCCAGTCGATCGCTCCCGGCGACATCACCACGCAGCCCGGCACGAAGATCGTGTTCAACGCCCCGTACGATGACAAGCACACCTACCACATCAAGGTGATCAACACTGGAGGACGTCGCATCGGATGGGCCTTCAAGACCACCAACATGAAGCGACTTGGTGTTGACCCGGCCTGCGGAGTCCTCGACCCCAAGGAGCAGGTTCTGGTGGGTGCTTTGCACTGCTTGAGCTTGTCGTATCTTCTTTGGCGAGCGTGAACTGCTCGATTTTGATGCTTTCTCGCTCTATCGCTACTTTTCCAGGTGGCCGTGTCGTGCGACTCGTTCCAGTTCGGTGCTGAGGACACGAACAACGACCGTGTGACGATTGAGTGGACGAACACCCCCGACGGTGCCGCCAAGCAGTTCCGCCGCGAGTGGTTCCAGGGAGACGGCATGGTCCGCCGCAAGAACCTCCCCATCGAGTACAACCCATGATTTGTTGTTGATCGTTTTGGCCGAATAAATGCTTTTTCGCATTTTCTTCCCCACACGCGATTTCTCACCAATTTTTGCACGAGTTGATTTTGCCAAGTACCGTTGACGGTTGGACTTCTCCAACTTGAGGGATTCTTGATTTTGTTGGACACGTCGAAAGAATGCCAGACTTTTTGTCCGCATTGGTGAAGTGCAGTTAATGGGTTGAACTGCTTCGACTTGACGGCTTCTCGACGAACTACAGCTCTCAAAACGGGAATCCCCCTCTATCAAATTTCCCTTGTCGAACCTAGCAGCTGATCAACAAAATCGACCCGTATAGGTTTAAATTGCACAGATGGGATACAAAAAATTCAGCCTGATCTTTTTCACGCTAGGCGTATTCCTACGGCTTTTGATCAGCAACTGCTTGAACGCCGGAACCCCCTCTATGAAATTGACTACTGCATCAGTAGCAGATCAACACACTCGAGAAGAACAACAACGCCGACAAGATAAATAAGAAATACCAAAGGCTCTGTTTTTCAAAAACCCGATTAAAATGAAATTATTACCTTCGCCAACTTGGCCTCCAGTGCGCCAGCCATGAGGCGATGCTCGTTCAGCTCGGTGTCGAGACGTCGTACCCGCTCCTCGAGATCCCCTTGGCCGCGCTGTCGAACCTTGAGATCGTCGCACTCACGCTCCAGCTCGTGCACCCGCTCAGTCAGCCTAAAAACTGATAAAAACCCAAAAACAAAGGATTTACTTGTTAGCATGCGATTCTATCTCATTTCCGCGCTGCTTGGCCCTTTCGAGCACGAGTTGCTGGTGCTCAAGGTCGGCGCTGCGCTCGAGAATCTGAAATGACGGTCATAATTGTGGGAAAATTTTGATAAAAAGGCGCAAAAAAGTATAAAAAGGTAGCATAGCCAGAAAAATAGCTTTACCTCACGCCTCGTCCGCTCCAGCTCGTCCTTCGTCCTCCGCAACTCATCAGTGAGCGCCGGGTCAGGCTGAAATCCTATTTTTATAAAAAAAATCAATTTTAACACAAAACTAAAAATTACAAAATATCAATCAAAGAAAGCCACTATAATTTTGATATTATTTTGATATGATGATAATAAAACCACTTTTTGCAAGGCTTACCCGAATTTGTGCGGTCTGCTGTTGAACCTGCACCGGGTTCGCGTTCTTGTCCTTCAGGGCGTCGGCAAATTGGCGAAGGGGGCTAAAAAGAAATTTTAAAAAATTGTCGAAATAATGAAAAATTACCCCAATTCACTGGTGTAGGTGAAGCCGACGAAGGGCAGCTGGTTGCCGGTGAAGGCACGCGGAATCTAAAACTACTTTAAAAAAGTATTTTCAATAAACCTGGAAGTCGTTGCCCTGATCGTTGTCGGCCTCGACCTCTTGGAAATTTGTGGTGTCGTCGTCGCCGCGAAGTTCGGGGACGATTGGAGGCTGGGCTGAAAAGACGTAGATTACATCGGAATTACATAAATATGTCCAAATATTTATTTATTTTCAACAGCGTAATAATAAATTAATATCAGTAAAAATTATAATTAAATTAAAATAATTAAACGCACCATCACGTAGAGTTTCAAACGTCCATTCGGCATTCTGGAAGAAGGGATGCTTCCGAATCGAGCCGGCCCCATCACGCCCCAAACGCTGGTCCGCTCGGGAGAGGAAGGCTCGGATCAGGTTCTAAAATACAAAAATTAATTAGAAAACCAAATAAATACAATATAAATAAAAGCATTTATTTAATTAATCGATTTGCATAGCAAAACCTCAGATTTATCGCCAAAAATAAGAAAACATAATTATTTTTTTAGTGAATATCGGCCAAACTGATGGGCTAAAATTATCTATTTATAGAATTGTCAAAATTTAAAATAAAAGAAAAATTTTAAATTTACCTTTGCCGTTGAGCTGATCGGTGTATCGTCCGGAAAGGAGAGCGTCGTCGAAAAGTTCATGATGTTTGAGTAGGTGTTGCCGATGGAGTCGGCGTAGAAGGGCGTCTCGCCGACGAACAGTTCGTAGAGGAACACGCCGACAGACCTAGAAACACGTCAAAACAGCTAAAGGATCGAAACGTACCACCAATCCACTTCGACACCAAATTCGGCTTCGCGGCCCTGATTGCAGAGAACTTCGGGGGCAATGTAGTCGGGCGTCCCGACTGCCGTACTGCACTGCACACGCCCGTTAGCGTTCATCTTCACGCACGTGCCGAAGTCGGCGAGCTGCAAGAAAGGGTATTAATTTCTACTTTGAAGTGGCGAAAAACCATTTTTTAGCGATCTTCGACAAAATTAAGGCGTAGCATTATTAATTGAAGGATTTTCGAAAAAATTAGCAAATTAGACTTTTTCTTTAGTGAAATAACTAAAAAATAAAGCTTCTTTTGAGCTAAACTAATCAATTAGAACTGTTTCTGAATGAATTAGCGTGAACTACACAAATTAAAATAATTTTTGAGCGCGTTTTTCAACAAAATTAGCAACTCGCAATCATATAGTTGACGATTTTTGGCACAAATAATAAACTAGAATTTTTATTAAATGCTTTTTAAGACAATATAGTAGCCAACAAACCTTGATATGACCATTCCGGGCGATCAGCATGTTGTCCGGCTTCACGTCCCGATGAATGTATCCCATCGAGTGGAGGGCGGCCAGCGCTTCGACGAGCTCGGCAATGTAGAAGCGAGCCCATTTCTCGGAGACCTCGTAGCTAAAAAGAGATTTGAGGACCGCCAAAATTTTTTACGTTGTGATGAGGTTGACGAGATCGCCGCCAGGCATGTACTCCATCACCATGTAGAGGTAGCGGGCGTCCTGAAATTTTGCTATTTGGGAGAAAAGCTAACAAAAATTACCTGGAAAGCATAGTGAAGCCGAACTATCCAGTCGGACTCAGCGTGGGCCATGATGTCACGCTCTTCCCAGAAAAAGGCCGAATCCGAGCGTTTTATCTGGAATTTGGGATTTAGAAGATTTTTCACTCTTTCCTTTTGTTCTTTTTAACTTGATTGTGTTTAGTGTTTAACAGGATACGAATAGGCTTAAAATCATAGCCAACGTAAAAATTCTAGACACAAATTATCGTGAGAAATATTTCCAAAGCCGGCCGTCGATTTTTTACTAATTTTAAGATGGAGACACAAACAGCATAGTTTTTATAGCTTGAGCTAAACGTTACCATATCGTCCTTGTTGAGCAGCTTCATCGCGTAGACTTGGCGTGTCGACGTCTGCCGGACGAGCTGCACCTCTCCGAACGCGCCGCGGCCAATCACCTAAAAAATCATATTTACGAAAATACAGCGTCAAAACCTTGATCAGCTCGAAATCCGTGCCCTTGAGGCGCATCTCGGAGATTCGGCGGACGTGGCCCTCATCTGAAAAACACACATGAAAAATTCTAGTCCAAAGCCGCTCATGCATACATTCTATGGCTTTAGAACTAAAGAGACGACGACATAAACCCACGCGAAAAAGATCAAATTCACTGGAAATTAATTTATCTTATTTTATCCAGGTTTTTAAGATGAAAACGCCGAATCTCTTTTTATTTTTAGCTGTTTTGAAAATGAGCAAAGTCGCAAAAAGTAGCCATTTAGGCCCAGAAAACTCACATTTCTTCACAAATTGGTCGATTGTCTTGATTTTGCGCAGCACCGGGTAATTGCAGTCGTTGACGAGAGCCGTGACAGCATCCTAAAAACGTTGAAGCCTCAAAAATTGACTGAAAAAGCCCCACTAATAGTCCCTCGATGTTGAGGGGGGGAGCGCGGGTCGAGCAGCTGCTGCACAAGGGCACCGCCACCCGGGTCCATCGCCCCAATTAGAAAAGCGTCTCAGTTCGAGCGAGACTGCCTGAAAATTGATGAGTAAATGAAGATTAGAAAATCAACGAGAAATTGAACAAGAGGACATGAAACAAAGTGGTTTTGAAAGCAAAATAATTCAGCTCGTAAGAACACGAAATCGTCTCTACTCTATCTTATACGCCTTAAAATGCTCTAATGAGTATGAGCGTGTATGAGCAAGAAGGAGACAGAAAGAGGAAAAAGAGTAAGAAAAGAAAAGATTTACAGGAAAAAGAGCTGTTCGTAAAAATACTAAATCTTGTCTAGTTTATTTTTCGTTTTTTATTACGTTCACGCTTGTATACCGTAAAAACATTTGTCATAACGTAAAACTCGTTAGATTGTACAAGCAAAAAAGAGGGAGACGACACCAATTATCGATTTCCATGAAAAAGCTGCTAGCAAGCTTGAGAAAACTAATTTAATTTCTTTTTCTAGCGCAGTTTCTTCAAAAAGCGCCCGAAAACGAGCTTCACGCGGCGCTGAGCGGCGTTACAAAAAGACTAAAACAGAATACAATCTTACAGAGTCAGTTTTCGGCACGAAATCCCAGCCAATAAAAGTCGGTTTAAAAACCTTAGCGGAAAGAAGTCTATATTCTCCTAGCTGCTAAAACTCCGGGCACGTGAGCCAATGCTATAATTGAGGCGCACCATTTCGGGATCCTCTTTAGATGACTCCGCTCAGGGCGCGCCGAAAGTGGGTCTGCAGTGCGCGGACGCCGGGCGAGGGGGAAAGTGCACATGGTGGGCGAGCCAAGGCCTCGGGGCGACCGCTTGGTGGGTGTCTTCTCGACCGCGAGCGCAGGTAGCGTGACCGTAAATCGCTTCCGAATTCCGGCGGCCGCTGAACCCGTGGTCGGGAGGTGCTTTTCCCTGCCCCGGCCGAATCGATGCAACTCTGATAGGGGCTGACGCGAATTATTCCGGCATCAGCGAGCGGGGTGATGAGACGAAGAAGTTTGGGCATGGAAGAGCACGCATTATTTCTATAGTTTTGACTCTGATAGTCGACTTTGCTTCCTCAGTCTAAAAATTGCGTCAGCTGACGTCAGCTACAGGGTCAAACGGAAAGATAATAGGCGATCGTCAATGGTGCCTAAATACGCTTAAAAATCAGGTTTTATCGTAGAGTTAGCTTCGTCAGCAAATATACAGTTTCAAAGCTTAGCTAGATTACTCGACGGAAAACTAGCTAAACAACCAAGTGATTCTGTCACCTAAATAAACGTTAAACAAGTGATATAATGCATCGAATTAGAAGATTAGGTTAAAAAGTAAAAAGCAAGAAGCCATAGTCTTTTTTCAAGCCTGTTCTTTCGCAAAAAAAAGTAAACGCGTTTAACAACGCATTTCCGCTTTCTAAAATAGCTTGAAAATAGCTAGATGCAGCCTTGAATTTGGGAAATAGTGGCCATAAAGTTGAAAAACAAGAACCATATGGCTTGATTTGAAGCAAATGACGATTCCAAAACCCTAAAAACAAAATTAGAGCTTCGATTCAGAGCCAAGGAGCCATTTAAAAGTAGCTGAACCATAAATCGCGCCGGAATTCGCTGCGCTGCTTCCCCGGGGACAATCGATGAGATCAGCGAATCCGTATTTGCACATCGAAGAAGGCGCGGGCGGGCGGCCCCGATAAGGAGGAGAAGAAGGTATGGAAGCGTGCCCCGGCCAGCCAGCCTGACGCACCGCCGAAAAATGGCTGCAGCATTTTAGTGCGGGGTTCGGGCTCCTCGCAATTGATGATGAGCTAATCTAAAGTTTGGACCACTTGACGCTCTTATAGAAGGCTATAAAGATAGCCATCTTATCCGTCATCTACTGTCAAAACGGGTTATGCCTTTGGTGATGAGTTTGTTGAAAAAAATGGAAGTAAACTCCTGAAAGGGATTATCTTGACGAAATTGCCGAGGGAGAGTTGCCAAAATTAATAGGTTATTGTGGTGGTTTTCGGTTTTCGAATGATCAAGCAGCATGTGCGCGAAAAATAAATGAAATTCTCGTGATAAAGTGCCTAAAGCTTCTTCCTACAAAGCAATTAAAAAGAAAATTTCAAAGGCACTGCTGTCAGAAAGGCGATTTTTTCACGGCTCGAGCTAACCTAAAGAAATTGAAAAACTTAAGCGCAAAAATCTGCTCAAAATTGGGCAAACCGCAACTGGTAAAACATTATAGATACCTGGAAGATACACAAAAACGATACAAAGGCGTAATTTCCGACATAAAAAAACTAATTAGAAAGGATTCTTTGACCGGAATGCGGGGAATTCTAAGAGTGCCTGAAAACGAATCTTATCAGCGTTTCACTAATCCTAAGACAACTCACGTCTAGCCAAAAAATCTACAAAATTCGGCAACCCGCAAAATTAGTTATTTACTAATTTTTGTTTCTTTCTTTTGTTTTGAAAAACTCAAAAACAAGAGTGCCACATATTCGGCAAACAGCTGGTAAAAAGCGATGGCTCCTGTCAATTCAGAAACGGGTTCTCCCAGCCAAAATGTGTGAAACAGTCGAAAATCGGTTATTGAAATAAAGCCCGAAGCTCTCCGTGGAGCCGATCGATCATTTTAAAGAAGGTGGTCCGAGGAGGGCGCCCCGCGGCCGGGCGTAGACATCACAAAGAGTGAATAATTACGACCGAAATCGCCGCGTCCGCGGCCGCCGAATCGACCATCGTCGACAATATGGTGGAGGGAGGGGAAAAGCTGCTTGTTAGCAGGGGCCAATTTGAGGTATTTCTGGTGAGGCCAAAAATGCGCCAGTAAAAAGGCTTTATGAGGAAAAAGGAAAAACTAAAGACCGAACAGCCGCCAATTCCCTTCACAATTCACAAGAAAAATCGTAAGCACGCTAGTAGAAATCTGGTGCCAAGCCAATTATACCCGGGGGTGCATGGGAATGCGGAGATTGGGGGCAGGAAGTTGCCCCCATAAAGCCATCACAAAAGCAGTAAGGGTTAATGGAGGGCACGGGATCCTCTCGGTCAAGTCAACGACGGGTCAGATAGCGTATCTACGCCCTGTGCAAAGGGCAACGCAGGGAGTTACTCAGCAAAGTTTTGCGTCTCGATTAGTAGCTGCAAAAATTCACAGTTCTGAAAAGAGCAGAAAATCGAAGGAATGACGGGTCTGAGGGGGAAAATCAACCCGGAAACGAGGAATCCAGCTAGATAAGTATAATTTTAGCATTTCGATATATTAAAACAGTATTATGAATTACATAAAAATACTAAAAATATCATTAAAACTAAAAAAAGCTAATTTTTAGGAGGAAACGACGAAAAAAATTAAATCGAACGAGATAGGACGTTCGACAACAAATTACGACTACGCGTCAATTGGTGTTCCGCGGAACCACAAAAAATTATTTTTCCTCGCTATTTTCATGGTTTTTTGACAATTAAATAAAAGAAAAACAAAGAAAATAGTGATTTCGCAGTTTCGAAAATGCCACCAAAAATTTGAAACACCCACGAAATTGGGGGAATGATTTTTCGGAAAGGCCGAAACGTCGAAGCATCGAAATGGTCTTAAAAAAGTATCCGATTCGTGAAAAGTCCGCAAGTTGTATTGTTTCAAAGTTGCGCCATGAAATTCTCTGAAGCCACGAAATATTATTTTGACGCCAAAATTTCGGAAGCGGCGCCACGAAAATTTAGGGGTAAACAGGAGGCCAAAACAGGCAAGATGAAATGGGCGGCGGAAAACGTCTAAACATATGGAAAAGTCTTCGGCGCTGGGAACCAGTAAATTTAAGACAAATTAAATTTAGAAACCATATATATTTGCGCAGTTTCGGTGTAGATACGATAAAATTAAGGCAGCGCTAAGGAATGTGAAAATAGCCTAAAGCCTTCAAAACTGGAAAACTTGGGTTAAAAGATGAAAATTAGAGAAAAAGGAGACCGTTCAAAGTCGTCGACGTTAAAAACGGATATTTAAAAAACGATACAGCCAAGGGGGAGATGCGATAAAATTCAGGCAGCGCGCAAAGCTTCAAAACTCAGCTTTCAAAACTTGAAATTCAGGGTTAAAAAAATGAAAACTAGAGAAACAGAAGACAGATCCGCGAATTCCGGCATAATCCGTGAAAATCAAAACGTTCAAGCTTAGAAATCGAGCAATCCCGAGGCTGATTTCCGGGGATCAAGGATCGGGCGCCGGGGGGCTTCAAGTGTTTGGGGCGCTTCGCGCGCTCGCGCCGATGGATCAATGTTTGGTGTGCGGTAGAGAGAGCGAGAGAGAGCGAGAGAGAGAGAGAGAGAGAGAGAGAGAGAGAGAGAGAAAGAGAGAGAGATATAGTTGGTGTATGGGATCGTGTGGTTTGGGTGGGGTGGGATGGGTGGATGGGATGGGTGGCTGGCCCCGGGGCCATGGCGCGAAGTGGCGGGAGGGGAGGGTGGGGGGCGATAGAGCGAGAGAAATGGAGAGAGGGCGAGAGATAGGTGGTGCGCGTCGATCCGTTCGTTCGACAGTCCTCCTCACCTGCTGCATGGGGGGGATCGAGCACAAAAGAACCCACACACAGCACGCGCGCGAGTCGGCTCGGCTCTACCCGCCGCTCCTCCCCGGCCTCTAGCCCTAAAAAAGGCGGGCGGGCAACCAGCTGCTCGGAAGGTTCTCCGCGCGGGCGGAAAGCTCCTCCAAATCCAGCCGGACCATTTTACGAGTTTTTAGGGCGTTTTCTAGCTAAGAAAACCTAAAAAGTCGGCTTTTCTAGCTTTGAAAACCCGCTAATATCTTTTTCGAGATGTCGAATCGCCGAAAAAGGTTCCCTATATTTCTTAAGCCTGTTTGGTTCTTTCCCATTATCAGGGGGGGGAGGTGGACCAAGTTTTTCTTTAGCATCCAATGTTGCTAAGATTCGCGATTTCTAAATGTCAATGTCGAGATTTACGGAGCTTTAGCATTACCGGGGGAGGTCTTTAAACCCCCAATTTTTCTAATATAAATAGAGACAGTGTTTCCAAACTGTTTTTTACTACTCCGAGACGCAAAAACTTTACAAATTCTTATTAAAAGTAATGTTTTTCGATAATTTTCGCATTTTTAAGCGCTTTAAAAGTTTTAGATAATTTTTTCGCTTGAAATTTAGCAGAAATTTACAACGTAGAAAACGTAGAAATGCAGCTTTGTCTTTATAAAATTTAGGAAACGGATTTTTAGAGTTTTTAGATCTACCTCAAAATTTTAACGCTTTTGCTAAAGCTTAATTACGCCGCAAAAAAAATTTGAAAACATTAGAAACTTGATAAAAACATCAAAATAAACTAGTAAAAAGGTTAAAAAGATTTTGACAACTTTTCGGGATCGGTACAACCACTGGAACATGCCATGAAAATTGTCTGCTACCAGCCAGTGGAGATAATCGCCCGGGTCGATGAGTCACAAAAGCACCACACCGGGCTGACCACTTTGACTCACAATCGAAACGGGGCAAAGTGCCGGATTGGCCCCAAAAAAGTGGAAACAGGAAGGGAACGGAATGCTAAAAAATGGGAATTCCAGCGCGTAATTGAATGTGGGGTAATTTTCCCAAAAAAAGGTTCATAAAAAAACGTGAAACGTCATACAAAAAAGAAAGCTTTTTCGAGGTGATGGAGAACAAGCAGTGATTCTTTAGGAAATGGAGAGGCTAGCATAGATTTTTTAGGAAATAGCAGGCTAGCAGAGATTCTTTAGCAAACGGCAGGCTAGCAGAGATTCTTTAGGAAATGGCAGGCTAGCAGAGATTCTTTAGGAAAGGGCAGGCTAGCAGAGAGTCTTTAGGAAAAGGCAGGCTAGCAGAGATTCTTGAGGAAATCATTTTTAATCCTAGTCCAATATTGTACACATGGCTGCTAATTGACGCCTGGGATAAGAGAACGAGGGGTTCTGTGAATTGAGATGAATAGCGCGAGCGGCGGGCACAGAACCCGATGCGGGGGACAAGACCGAACCCCCAAATAGGTCAAGACTCGACGCGGACGACGCGTCGAACGCCGCAAACAACGTGTCAGCTGAAGTCGGTGTTCTCTCTCTAGCTCTCTCTCCCCTCTCTCCCTCTCTCCCTTTTTCTCTCTCTCTCTCTCTCTCTCTCTCTCTCTTTCTGGAAATGCATAGCAAAGCGATAGAGCACAATCCGGGGAGAATGTAGAGACATCATGGGGGCTTTCAAGGGGGCAACTAGCAGGGGTAATTTGGAAATTACCAGGTGAGTAAAAAGTTTTCATAAGCAAAAACGATTATTTATAGGCTTATTAGGTGTTCCTCAGAAAATCTCTGATAGCCTCACCATTTCCTAAAGAATCTCTGCTAGCCTGCCCTTTCCTAAAGAATATCTGCTAGCCTGCCCTTTCCTAAAGAATCTCTGCTAGCCTGCCCTTTCCTAAAGAATCTCTGCTAGCCTGCCCTTTCCTAAAGAATCTCTGCTAGCCTGCCCTTTCCTAAAGAATATCTGCTCGCCGGCCCTTTCCTAAAGAATATCTGCTAGCCTGCCCTTTCCTAAAGAATCTCTGCTAGCCTGCCCTTTCCTAAAGAATCTCTGCTAGCCTGCCCTTTCCTAAAGAATCTCTGCTAGCCTGCCCTTTCCTAAAGAATCTCTGCTAGCCTGCCTTTTTCTAAAGAATCCAGAAAAGGAAAGTTACAAAAAACCTTATTTTAAACCCAAAAAACAAACTTTATGCGCCGATAGCTAGAACCTAAAAACCAGGGCCCAGCTTGACGTCGTCAAGCTGCCGGGGCTGGCCAGCGTGGCAGCATGTTGAACCAGTCGACGCGCGGGGCGCGTTGGGGGCGGCTGACCGGGCCCTTCTTTAGCGCTGCGGGACCGTCCGTTCCTCCTCTTCTCTGTATATGGGAGAGACAAGAAGCCGCAAACCGGGGTGCCGCGGATAAACAATGCTCTACCCTCACACCGCCTATACCACCCTCACACACACACACACAACACTACGACGAACACCCCCGGAATACGGATTAGACGCACGTAGCACGAACGTACTATGTTTTACCGGAAGAAGGCTAGCTAGCCGAGATCTTTAGAAAACGGGCAGGCTAGCCGAGATTCCATAGGAACGGGCAGGCTAGCCGAGATTCCATAGGAACGGGTAGGCTAGCCGAGATTTTTTAGACAATCGTGTAAACAACGCATTCAGGTTAGCACTGGTCTATTATCGGGGGGGGGACAAATTTTAATTGCCCCTACGCATCTCTTAAGGATATATATAACGTATTTTTGGTGCTTTTAGTAGTTTTTGATTGCTAGAAAACTATAAAAAATATTTTAAGAATTACCGTAAATTTAAAATGCTGCTTTTTGCGTCATTTTATGCATTTTTTACGAAAAGTATCTAAAAATCCTGTAAAAATGCTATAAAGTTTAAGTTACGCTTTAGTACCGTACGGGACTAATGGGGGAAAATGTACCTCCCCCCCCCCGCTAACAGCCCAGTACCAAAAGAGCATGTAATTATAGAAAACCCCAGAAATAATAGGTTAAAAAGCTACGGTCTCATTCTCGAGGTCTACGACGGTTGCCAGCCCCCGAAAAATTGTTGTTGGATGAGGTGGCCGCGTCGTCACGAAGCCACAACACCGGCCAACACGCCGAAAAGCCGAGGCGTTGCATCACAGGGGCAACTATTTTTAGAAACGGGTGAATTCGTGAATTAAAACGAAAAAACTAGCGTAAAAAAGCGTAGGGGCAATTTCTAGGGTTCTTTTCTTAATTGAAACAAATGATGAAAAAGCTATTTTGCATTATTTAATTGATTTAAAAATTGCTTCTCATCTTTCTTTGTCGCCTTTCGGCTTTTATCTTTTAAATTTACTGTAAATAAGTTAATAGCGAATTAAAAATTTTTGTTTAGCTTTAATTTCTAGATTTTTAGGCTCTAGCTGTTTTTAGGCGCTTGTAAGCGTGCGGTGCGTGTGGCGGGTACGGCAAAATCCAGATCACCCTTCACAGCCGTTGGATCTTTGGCATTATCGGGGGGTTTCCAAATATTTGCTAATATAATGTAAAGAAAGAAAGCGTTTCTAAAGTGTTTTTGACTATGCCTAACCGTAAATAATTTCTAAATTCGGACTACAAAAAATACAAAAAATATCGATTTCCGACGAAAAAGTCTAATTTAAATTTTTTAGATAGTTTTTCGACTCAAAATATGTATAGTTAAATTTTGCCCAAAACTATAAAAAGACGTTAATAAGCATTTCTTCATCATTTTTGTTTCCCCTGATAATCCCGCCCCCCGATAACGCAAAAGCACCTGGCCGTTTTAAAACGTTGGCCAGGTCTGCGCGTAAAAAGCGCCCGCATTGCATCACGTAATCGGCTGAGAACATGGCTTCGAAGCGGGCGCGTTGCGCATCGCGACAACGGAAAACTCAATGAAAATGTCGTGTCCTTGTCCCTTTAGCTCTTTCCCTGTCCTTTCGATTGGCGTTAACCTTTTTTTAAGGTTTAACTTTAACGTTTTTTAGTTTAATTGGCAGCTTTTTAAAGCTTACAAGGGAAGTGCACGACCGGCCCACGAGAAATCGACACGAGACATAGTGGACCTGATAGAATCGGACACGGGGATTCCGAATCTGTAATCAGAATTTGCTAAATAAAACGGAGAAAAAAGTTATGAAGCATCAAAGTTGGCCAAATCGCCAAAAACGGTACCTTTAAGGGCCCGTAAAAACCGGGGGAACGGAATTGAGGAGAAAAGAATTAGTGCATCTTGTTCAGCAGAAAAAGCGCTTTCGAATGGGCTGTAATATGTAGCATTTGCAAACAATTCACTGAAAAAAGTTTTTTTGGATTCACGGGCCAGGGTATGGCCTGTCAAGTTCATAGAAGAGATTTCTGCGAAATCATCGTAAACTTCAGTAAGATAGCTCATTCGAAAGCGCTTTTTCTGCTGAACAAGATGCACTAATGGGTTGTGGCAAATTTCCATTCCCTGGGCCTTTACCGGACCATAAAAGTCCGATTTTGGGCGATTTTACCAACTTTCAAGCTTCATAACTTTTTTCTCCATTTTATTTAGCAAATTCTGATTACAGATTCGGAATCCCCGTGTCCGATTCTATCAGATCCACTATGTCTCGTGTCGATTTCTCGTGGGCCGGTCGTGCACTTCCCTTGTTAGATGCTTTTAAAGCGTTTCCCCCGCATGGTACGTGTTTTCCGTCCATATCCCATACCAAAATGGCATATATTTATCTGAAGCGTATCTTCTTCTTCTTCTTTTGAGAAAAAGGCTTCTTCGGGGGCACGCAAATTGAGAGATCAACGGGATACACGTATTTAGCCTGGGAATGAGGAGACGGGGGAGGAGAGGGTACATATATCAAAAAATACACAGGGAGCAAAAGCTAGTCGCTTATCGCTTATCGGGGGGGTACTGTATCAAAAATCCAAAAAAATCCCTGTTCGGCCCCGGGGGTGGTTTGCGGATTTTAGAGCGGCCAGAAGGACTATTTACGGATTTTATTTAAATATTCTTTTCGATTTTTTAAAATTTAATTTTTTTCTTAAAACATTTGTAAATACTTTTAAAATATTCCTTTATAAATTCCGGTGATTTTACGAAATTTTGCAATGAAGTATTATTATTATTACGATTATTATTTCAAGCTCTAGGTATCAGATCGAAAATCCTCCAAATAAACGTCTATTTAATTTTTCGGTTACGTTGAAATTTAATTAGTTTAACTTTCCGAGCATTTTATAGCTTATTTACTAATTTTCGATACTTTATTTAAGCTTTCAGGACGATTTGATATTTTTATATTTATTTTGGAATTTAATACCTTAATTTAATTTAACATAATTTAATTTAATTTTAAATAATCTTATTTTAGATCTCATCTTTAATACTCGAAATCGGTAAAAAACCTCAAAAAGATCCTAGATTACTAGCTAAATTTTGCTAGGATTGGCCACTTTTAAAAAATCCGGAGGGCCCCCCCGAAATGGGCAAAACAAGGCAAACCCGATTTGCCTCTCGATACAGTAGCCGAGTGGAAGTGGCGGGGGGAGGGCAGGAGAAGCCGCTATCGGTAGACGGAGTGTCGCATCAGCCCGTTTCCGTCCATGAATTGATCGTTGAGGCTGACCAAGCCCGCGCCGTAGTACATGCACTGAAAAAAGGGTGTTTTATAACGAAAATAATTTAGCAGCATCAAGGCCATCAAAAAAAACATGAAAAACCTGTGTTTCCAGGGAAATTTTAATGTTTTTTATTATTTTAATGAATTCTTACAACAAGCGAGCCCATTTAATTTTTTGAAAAAATAATTTAGCGCCAGCAAGGCCACCGAAAAACCCGAAAGCTCTGTATTTCCAGGAAATTTTTCATGACTTTCATAATTTTCATGAATTTTTCCTTTTAATAAGATTTTAAAAAACTGAAAAATTCAACAAAAAAATGTCATTATTTCGAAAGTTCAGAATGCCGAAATTCAATAGGCAAATCGCCGGACAAAACCCAAACTACGCAGAAAAATTCGGCATTATGAAATTCCAGTTTGCACCAATTTTGGGAGCACGAAAAGGCATAAAAGCCTACCGTATTCCCGGCAGCATCGAGGTGGTAGGACTTTTGGATGGCACGCCGTCGGCGATGGATCTGAAACATATTGATTAAGAGCGACATTTAATGAGAAACCCTCCATACAACCTTTTAAAAAATGTTTCTTTCTTTAAGACTTTAAAAACACATTCTTTAAAAATAATTTAAAAAAATTGGTTCTGGTTTGGTTGGTTGAAAAAATTGGTTAATCTTGGCCTGGGTTCTGGTTCATTAGCGGAGGAGGGCTATTGGATATTTACTTTTTTCAAAAGTTTAGTTTTTCAAAGTTAAAACACTTAAAACGTACAAAAAAAGTTTTTAAAAAGCAGTGTTAAGAAAGGGGTCAGAAGGCGTTTTTGAAGAGATACTTTTCATTACTTACAAATTCGTGACGAGAAAGGGGATTTTTTGATGAAACCAAGCCTTCACAAACCTTGAGCAGCGTCCTAATGTCCTCCTCGTTGAATTGAAAGTGGTCGGCCTCGTACTCCGAATCAGAGTCATCGACGAGCAGCTCGTGAAGCCATTCCCGCGATCTCGGCTGACTAAAAAAACGTTATTAACAAAATAGCGCAAAGTGCTCTTCTCAAAATTCGGCAAGAATTAAGCAAAAAGCATGCAATTTCTTCCAAAAATAAAAATCCTGGAAACCCCTAAAAAAATAGAATTTAAAGAGATGAGGACGGCATCTGTTGAACCCCCCTTGGGGAGGGGGGTTCAACAGGTCCCGCGGCGATCTCGCGCGAGAGAGGGCTCCCAGGGGAGAGGCGCAGAGACATTTTCTTTCCCTCGCGTAATCGATTGACTTATGCCGCCCCTATCTCTTTAAAAAATTGCCTAAAATTGTAGAGGCGGGAGGCGTGGTGGAGACGTTCTTGCAGACTCGGCCACACATTTTTGATCGAGAAGAGCGACAGGGGACGGCCGAAACGATTCTTCACCGACGAGTAGAGGCCCGGAATCCTGGAATCAAGCGCGTTGAAGCGAGCAAATTTGCAAAAATGCATGGGTTCTTTTGCAATATCGGGGGGCGGGGCGGAACTTTGTTTAAAGAATCCAATTTTTCTAAAACAATAACGGAAGCGTTTCTAAACTATTCTTTAACTATTCTTACCGTAAAAACCTTACAAAATCTACAAAATTACGAAAGATATCGATTTTTCGGCCAAAAATGACAAATTTTCGACCAAAATCGATGAAAAACTTTGGCAGTTTTTTCTGTTTTGCCATAGTTAAATTTTGCTAAAACAATAAGAAAACTCTAAGATAAGCGAATTTTTTCTCAACTATTTTTCACTATATCTAATCGTAAAAACTTTACAATTTTTATCGGAAATTACAAAAATCACGATTTTTTTTAACCAAAATCGTTCAAATTTTTCCACGTTTTTTTAGTTTTCCCCTTGAACATCGTTAAATTTCGCTAAAAACACTATAAAAATATATCCAATAAACGTATTAGGCATTTCTGGACTAACAAGAAAAAATTGCCGCCCCCCCCCCCGATAATGCGAAAGCACCAAAATTAGCAATAATAATAAAAATTTAAAAACCGCAATTAAGAAAAGTAGCAGGTAAAAACGCGTTTTTCTGGATTACCGCTCGCTTTTCAAAATGGGCGTTGAAGAGGTAAATTCGCTAAATTTAAATACAAGATGTTTCCAAACCAGTAAAAAAAATTCCTAATTTCACAATGACACCCCATTTACGCCCCAAAACGCACTTGATCGGCTTGGCGAGCAGCTTCTCCATTTGGGCGACGAAGCGCGAAATGTCGAGGGCTCGCTTCAGGCGCTGGACGCGCAGGGGAAGTGCGGCACGGTAGGAGCGTTGTGATGCGTCGCGGGCAGCCTGGAAAAGGTGGATAAACTATAAAAATAATTTTCAAGTTAAAAATATGTGTAAATATTCAAAAAAAATTAGCAATTACCTTCTCAATTGCTGCTTTTCTTTTCTATAAAATCCCGGATTATCATGGAAAAAACGAAGCGAGAAAGAGCTTTAAAATTTTGAAGCAGAATTTAACTAGCTTGAAAGCCAAAACAGTTAATTGATGAAAAGAGTGAAAAAAGCGTCGTTTCAGCTTCACCTATTTGGTGCTGTTGCATTATCGGGGGGTATCAAATTTTTTCCAGAAAGTTCAGAAATTTCTGGTAACTCATATATCAATTATTTTAGTAGTATTTTTGTATTAAACAACACTAAATTTCATGTACAAAACCATCAAAAGCAACTTTAAAAATATAAAAATCGCAATTGGCCAAAATCCAGATTTTCATATTTATTAATGGAAATTTGTAAAGTTTTACGTTTTGGAATGGTAAAAAAAACAGTTTAGAAACCCTTCCGCTACGAAAAATTAGGCTCAGATTAGAATTAGATCCTAATAAAAAGCTTTGCCCCCCGATAATGCCAAAACACCAGAAATTTACTAAAAAAACCTATTTTAAATTTTCTCCGACCTGTTTATGCAATCGCATCAGCTGGAAGCGATGATGTAGATGATTATGTAGATATGTGACAGCCGGCGGGACGGGTATTCGCTCCTTTTCCAGTTTTTGCTTCAGCCGGGCCAGCCGTCGAAAGCGCAGCAGCTGCTTCCGGTTGATCTGATGCATCTGGATGACACGCTTCGCCTTCGGCCCAAGCCGTGCCATAGCTTTGGCCCGGAGGCGTTTGAGTTGGGCTGGGGTGAGTCGTGCTTTCAACCGCTTCAACTGTTCTGGCGTCAGCGTGCGCATCTGGAAAAAATGGGATAAATTGTCTTTTTGTCAGTTTCTAGCTATAACCGATTTTTAGGTTCTGGAGCGTTATCGGGGGGGGTGTTTAATTAATAATACACCGCCCGTCGAGGGCCCAGTATTAAAATAGCATTTTTTCGGTGCTTTTGCATTATCGGGGGAGGCCATAAATTCTGAATAATGTAATAGTAGGTATTTTAATAATTCTTTTAGCTAACCATATTTCAAGTGAAAAAAAAACAATAAAAACAACAGCACAATTTTTAATGGGAATATTTGTCGAAAGATGTCCATTTTTCGTCAAAAACTGTTTTGTATAAGCCCAAAAATGTCCAATAACTAAATAAATCTTAATCTTAATAGTGTGTTAAATACAAAACTATTATTCAACTAGAAAACTGTCTAAAACTTTAAATAATGCTCAAAAAGTCGAAACGTTGGTAAACAATCGGCCATTTTTGGTTGAAAATCGAAATTTTTGACATTTTTTAACAAAATTTTTCATAGTCTTCACGTTTAGGACTAGTAAAAAACCATTTAGAAACACTGGCACTATTTATATCTAAAAAATTCATTCCTAAGTAAAAAGTTGCCCCCCGATAATGCGAAATAACCGAAAAATGACCAGATCCCACCTAAAATTTTGGACCCCGATAACGATCCAGTACCAAAATTTTACAAAATTTCACCAAAAAGTTTTTAAAAAACCCACTTTTAGCAACTTTCTCCGGAGCTCTTCCCTCAATTTCTCGGGTGTCCGTTCGTCGGGTCGCAGTTTTGGGTGTGAATTTGTGGCCGTTCCATTTATGCGAATCCTCGTCCCATTCTCCGGTCTTCCCGGACCATTCGGAAGCGGGCCATTTTTGAGCGGGGCCACTTGCGGGGCCTTCGAGCTGCCGGGTTGGGGCTCATCCTCGTCAGGCTCGACGCTTGCCTCAGATTCAGAGCCGTCGGAGTCGGAGGTTGAACTGCCCGACGCTTCCGGTTGCTCCTCTTCTTCTTCTGAAAAAAGGGCGACTTATTACGTTTGCTCTACAGGCCCGTAGGAGGGGGGGGGGGCATGCCGCCCCGAAATCTGCAGATGGCGAAAAAATGATAAGGGGGGACCCTTATCATTTTTGAAAATTTTTGAAAAAGGGCGGTAAACGGCAGATGTGACGGGGGTTGACCAAATTTTTCTAAAATAGAGTAATTATATTGGCGGAAATACGATAAAAACAAGACTATTTTTCACATAAAACCCAGAAATTGCATTTTTTTTTTGAAATGCGGTACTGTTGTAATATCGGGGGGTTTCTAATATAAATAGAGTAGCGATTTCCCGATTAGTCCTACTATTCTTAAACGTAAAAACCTGCTATTATTTTACTATAACAATAAATTTCAAAATCTCAACTTTTTTGAGGGTTTCTAAAATAATTTGCTAAACGTGTTTTTATTCTATGTCTTGCCAAATTTAAAAAAATAAAAACCCTCTATTGAATGTCTGGGCATATTTGGACTTTTAGGAAAAAGTTTAGTTGCCGCCGAGAAAAAGGCTAACCAACCTTCTTCCAAATCTTCGGCTTCCGGCTCGTCGGCTTCCTCTTCCTCGTCATCCTCGACGAGTTCAGGCCCGTCCTCCTCTTCATCGACGTCCTCCTCCTCCTCTTCCTCATCGTCATCGTCTTCGGCCTCCTCCTCCAGCCCGGCCGACGCGGCAATCGACGGCTTCTGATGGTCGGCCGATCGTAACGATCTGCCCGGCCTCCATCCGTTTCCATTCTCCTTCCGCTCCTCCTTCATATCGTTCTTCACGTCGGGTTGCATCTCCTCATCATCCGTATCTTCAGCCCTCGAATCTCCGCCCAGATCGCTGTCGGCCTCCGAGCCCTGCTCATATCCATCTGAGCCGACCGCCGAGGAGGGCTCTGGCTCCGAGTCGACAAAGTCCTGAAATGTAATGAATAAATTTGAATATAATTTGGATTATAGGAAAAATTTTTGAATATATTATTACCGTTGCTGATCGGCTTTACGCGCTTTTTCAGCAGTTTTGGACATCTGGTACTCGTTCACAAAGTCAAGCTCTTTCAAGTGACCCCTTTTACATAGAAAAACTCGATAACCACCGGAAAACGACTCACTGTAAGCAAGAAAGCTTTTAAGCTTCTTTACGGTGTTTATACGATCATTTTGAAGCCCCCCACTTACAATTGATGAGTCCTCAAAGTCGGCCGAGCGAAATTTCTTCAGCTTGAACGGCTGGTCGTCGGCGTCGTCGTCGCCGCCGCTCGACTCCCCGGATTCGCCGTCATCGTCGGGAGGGGATATCCGCCGTATCGGCTCCGGCTCTTTTACCATAAGCCTGAAAATGTTATATTAGACATATTATACCCTATTTTTGATAAAATTACAAAGAAAATGGAGGTGGAAGGGCGGGACTTGAAATTAAAGATTAGAACTCTTTTTAAAGGATTTTTTGAAGCGTTTAAAGAAACTTCCGCTTCTTTCGCTCGGGTGGTTTATAGATAAACCTGTAAAAAGCGTATTATACAATATTTTTAATAAAATCACATAAAAAATTGAAAGAGACGATCGAAACTTTAAACTACAATTCAAAACACTTTCCAAAAGAAGCTAATCTAGGCCGTGGTTTATCCCTTCAAAGCCTCGCTCATTTCCCAAGCGCAGCCATAACTTTCTATAAAAATTTAATTTTTTCCAGGAAGTAATTTCCAGCCGTGTATCGGGTAATAGCCGGCATTCCCTCTGCATGTCTGGCCTTTTGGGTGTGGGCTACGCGGCGAGAGAGCGACTATGGTGTAATGCAGCCGTGACAAGCTATGGGAGCAATCTGCCAGATGGCCGTAAGAATCTGTAGAAAATGGGTCAGCAGCTAGCGGCTAGGAGCTAGCAGCTAGGCGGCTAGCAGCAAGAATTTGTGGAAAACGAGCCATCTAGCAGCAAGAATTTGAGGAAAATGGGCCATCTAGCAGCAAGAATTTGCGGAAAAGCCTGTAATTTGTAGTTAATCTTGAGAATCTCTGCAAAAAAGGATTTATCCGTGAAAATTGGGGGATGGACCCGAAACAGAGCAACGGTAAAAAAATATGCACAACGTTTCAAAAAAAGTCATTATTTTTGACGACCTTAAATTAATCCCGATTGGCGATGGCGGTCAGGTGGGCCTCGATTTCGTGGGATTGCAGCTGGTTGAAGCCGGGCTTGTCCTAAACGAAAAAGTTGTTCGAAAAACGGGGCAAAAAACCAACCTTGGTCACGTAGATCACTTCGATATCGGTGGAGCGTAGGTCGTTGCCGAGGCTTTCCTAAAGAACGAGTTGAATAAAAGCCGTATGAATCAAATAAAATGTATATTAACAAAGTAAATGCATATATAACTAATACGAATATTTTTAAAATATAAATGACTACCTGCAGCGTTTCCAGAGCGCATTGAATCGCTCCATCGTGGTCGTATTCGGATTGCTTTTTCATCCTAGAAAGATAAATTAGGTATTTCCACAAACACAATCAGCTCATGGTATGGAACAATTTTGAGGCAGGCCAGCGAAGCGACTAGTAGCTCTTTTTTCGTGATTTTCCTGTTATCTAGAGTGGTTTTCATCGGTTGTATCGCTAAAAACCTCCCTAAAAACCAATCAAAAGAAAAAGGCGGTTTGAAAACGTCATTTTTTACACTTAAAATGTTTTGAATAAAATTCTTGGCTACAAGAAACCTTCAAACACAAAAACGTATATATTGATACGTAGGCATAAGCTAAGAAAATAAAGAAAGATCAGTTTTGCCCCCCGATAAAGATCCAGTACCAAAAAAATACGCGAAACGTTGTTGGGGGTTTTATTAGAAATCGGGTAAAATAAAAGTAGCAAGAAGTACGTCCTCCAGCATTCCACTACCTCTTTTCGAGCGCCAGCTTGATCGCATTGCCCTTGACGCCCAGCCCGGCGCCCTTCATGTTACGGTAGTACCCAGCCGGGTCGACACGATATACCTAGAAAAAAGAAATTTATCAAAGTATCACGACTACAACGTCTCGAGACAAAAAAAAACAAACCAGACAAAAAAGGAAAAAAAGGAGGGTTAGAAATATAATATTTAATTAGAAATTTACCCAAAAAATAAAAATTAAAATCTATAATGAAAATTATAAATATAAAAAATAATATAATTAAAATAAAAAATAAAATAATTCTTGTTTTCTCTTCAAAATTCAATTATAAAAATTATCCTCTAATTCCCACGTAAAAAGAGGTGAAGGAACCAATATTTAAAATTTATATCTCAAAACCTCACCTGCGGCCCATCCTCGTCATCAAATGAGATCATCAACATCGCGCAGCCCAGGGAGCGCATCTAAAATTACAAGTTATTCTCTGTAACCATTGGAAAGATACCTCAGCGTTTTGCGTGTAGAATTGGTTGAGGTCAGCGATGCGGCGGGCGAGCTGCTCGAGCGGCATGTTGTAGCCGTTCTTGTACTTCCACTGGGCGGCCTCCATTTGGACGCGGCGCACCTGGAAAAAAGAACTATCTAAAAACTTTAGAAGCTTTGAAAAAGTCGAATTTTTGGGCAGAAATCGGTCATTTAATATTTTTGTAAAAAAAGTTTGCGCCCCCCCCGTTAAGGCGAAAGAACCAAAATTTAAATCAAACTCTAGCGCACCTGGAATTTGCAGTCCGGGATGATGCCGAGCATGCAGCAGCTGACGGTCGGCGAGATCTGGTAGACGGACGAGACCGACTCGGGCACGATCAGCTTGTCCGGGACGCGCTTTTGCACGGCGATGCACGCCGTCTCTTTGCCCTAATTTTAGAGGATAAATACAATCGAAAATGCAAACCTTGACGGCGACCGCCGATAAGTTGGTGCTGTTGATGGCCTTGAACGCGTATTCCACCTGGTAGACGCGCCCTTCCGGCGAGAAGATGGTGATGTGGCGATCGAAGCCCGAGGAGGAGCCGCGAGACATTTCTAGAAAAAAAGAGCTTATAAAAATTAAAAATTAAGAATTAAAGCTCAGAAAATTAAAAAGATTAAAGTTAGGGCAAGATAGTACATTGTTGGCTATGGGTTCTTTTGCATTATCGGGGGCAACTTCTTTCCAATCTAAATAGAGAGAACGTAAAAAAATGGTCCAAAATTTTGCAAAAAAACCCGATACTCAGGGTCCTGCCAAAAAAAAATACTCGATTTGAAGGAATTACCCTAATATAAAAAGAGAATAACCATAAAAAAGTCAAAAAAAAATTGATAAAAATTTTAATCTATCCTAATTTCTCGTAATCGAGATCTATTCGGATCTATGGTTAAAAAAAAGATTTCTAAAAAAGCATAATTATCGAATCTCGTATTCATAACAAAAATAAATACTAAAAAGGCACAAAAAAGGTGTAATATACCTTAATGTATTCTACTTTCCTGTAATCAAAATCTATACGGATCAACAGCTAACAAGCTATAAAAAGTTCAAAGATAACTTTTACGAAAAATCAGAAATATGAAATCTCGTATCAATAACGAAACCCCATTCTAAAGTGGCAAAAAGCAGTCGAATTTTTCATGTATCCTACTTTCTAGTATGCAAAATCTAGGGGTATATGGCTAACAAAACCTCAAAACGAACTTTTACGTAAAACCAGAAATATCGAATCTCGTATCCACAACCGAAATAAAATCCGAAAAAGCACATAAAAATTATAACTATTTTATTGCGCATCGTTTCCGATAGGACAAATCGTGGTATTCCTGCACCGTGTAATGTGGAAGCGAGGGGGAGGGTTAGAAGTTTTTTTCGGGGGGTAATATAAATCTCATAAAAAGCAAATGAACGCGGTGTTCGTTTGATCATTATACCTAAAAATCACAGTCAATCGATCAGGGCGGGGGAAGCAGAATTTGGTTTTGTTTAAACAAACGTTTGGTACCGAGAAATCACACACGCACAAACGCACGACAAATAAGTTAATTGGAGACATCAAACAGGGGGGTAAAGGTAAGGTAAGCGAATGGATACATTTTGTACAAAGAAGTGATAAAGGTAATATATAGAAATCAGCTTGGTGGGTACTGGTCTGTTATCGGGGGGTGTTTTTCCACCTCTACCTGTTAATAAAAATAGTATATTTTTATAGTTTTTAGTAGTTTTTGATTTCTAGAAACTTATAAAAAATGTCGAAAATGTTGAAAATTCGAAATTTTTGAACTTTTTGGTCTTTTTTCAGACATTTTCGACCAAAAAATCACAAATTTTCGTAAATTTTCTAGTTTTTACAAATTACTGGGAAAAATTTGCCCCCCCCCCCGCTAACAGCCCAGCACCGCTTAATGTGGAATTCGGAGAACTAGGGGAACCCTGGGATTAGTAGATGAGCAAGCAGCGGGCCAGAAGCAAAAAAAATTTTGGTTGAAATTGCGGAAATTATTAGGCAGAGTGCCCGGCGAACAATTCGACACCTAGAAAAACCACGGCGAGTCGTGCAAGTTCAAAACATTTCCTAGGAGGTGTGGCTTCAAATGTTAGACGCGTTGAGGTCGTCGCGGCCGCTGGCCTCCAGACTTTCGAGGGCGATCCGCAGCGAATCGCGCAGGTTGTTCATGCATCGTTGCAGTTTTCTAAACAACAGTGGTTATTCCGGCAAAAGCGTTCTAAATCTAAAATTTCGCAACAATTGGGGGAACACACTTTTTTTTGGACTGGTTCCTTAGCAGGGGGGAGGTAGCCACGGCCCGCTCCCCTCCCCGCTAATGAACCAGCAACTTTTTTCCCGTTAGCATCCAATTTTTCAAATATTTTGATGAAGAAAATGTTTCTACACTGTTCTTTTACTATTTCTAGACGCAAAAAAAAACAAAAATGTCATTAAAAGTAACGATTTTCGACCAAATGTCGAATTTTTCTACATTGTTTTTTTTCGCATTCCTAAACGTCAAAACTTCATAAATTGCGAGTAAAACGCAAAAAAACACGTAGTTTTCGACGAAAATCGCAACATTTTGAACGCCTTTCTGTTTTCTGAAAAGCTTTTCACTTGAAATATAGCTAAATTTTGCATAAAAACACTATGAAAATGACTAGACCAACCTCCTCCCCCCCGTTATTGTAAAAGTACGAAAGATTCTTGCCCCTGATCCAAATGTTCGACGAGCTGGGCGCGGTGGGCGTTGAGAATGGTGCGCGTGTCGAGGCTGAGAAATGGTCCGAGCGCCTGCTCCAGCCCGGACATGTCGATGACGCACTGCGTCGTCGAGTCCACGTCCCGAGGCGGGTGGTCTTTCTAAAAAAGATACATGATAAAATGATGAAAAACTAGAAAATCTTCATTCTTACTTTATTTGAAAAGTATTTATTTTTGCTAATCTCTATCGTCAATTTATATATAACAAAACAGCGGAGAAACCAAATTTGCAACGACCAACCAGATGCATGATCAGCTGCTGGAAGGCGTACTGCACGGCGTGCTGCAGGCATTCTTGCGTTAGTTGCGGCGCGTTCACCTCGAGCTCGGCCTGCTCCAACACGCAGCACATGATGATCTCCTTCGCGAAATCGGAGATGTCTAAAAATGTGGGTTAAAAAAAAAAAAACAAGTCATTTCAAATTGGTGCTTTCGCATTATCGGGGGGGGGGGCAGAAGTTTTTCCTAGGAGCCTAGTAACTTAATAGTAACTATTTTAATACCGTTTTTAGTAAATTAAATCATATTTTCGTACAAAAATAACTGAAAAATCTTAGAAACTTGATTTCTAGTCGAATTTTCGTCGAAAATTGCCCAATTTTGGACCGAAATTCTCAGTTTTTTTTTATTTTTAATGAAAGTTTGTAATTTTTACGTTCAAAGTAACAAATAAAACAGCATAGAAACGCATTGCCTATTTATATTCGAAAAACCGGGCTGCTCCCCCCGAAAAGACAAAGTACCTTTTAATTTACAAAAGCCTGAAGCGTGAAATAAAATTACCTTCATCCGGCAGATAGTCGTAGTTGGCGGACCGGATGAGCGTCTGGAAGTTGGCGCATTTGATTTGGTTGTAGATGGAGACGAGGCGCTGTCGGTATTCCATCAGCCGAGATCGCGCGTTCTAAAGAATAAATAGTTTTACAATCTTTTTGAAAAAACCCAACCTCGAGTATAACATCGGCGTATTTGACGCCGTTCTCCTCCATTCGGCGCCCAATATTCTTCAGCGACGTGTCGGCAATGTATTCGACATTGCAGATCGAGATCAACAACTTCTTGATCGTCATCTGGAAGGAGGTTAATGGCATAAAAAAGCTTTTTTAAAGTGACAGTGATAACAAAGAGAAAAAAGCTATGAAAATTACGATAATAAGTTTATATAAATAAGTCTAAATAAGTTTTTAATATAATTTTAAGTATACTTAAGGTGGAAAAAATAATAAAAAAACTAAGAACTATTTTTTGGTTGAAATTTTGGTCGAAAAAGTATATTTTTTGTCAACAAATCGATATTTTAAATTTTTTTCATGGAAACACGCCAGTTTTATCGTTTAGGATTAGTGTAACACAGCTTAGAAACACTTCCTATATCATTTATATTAGAACAATCGGATCCTGAAGAAAAAAAAGGTTGTTTGCGATAAATCGACCCACCCCGATAATGCGAAAGAACCTAATTTCCACAAAAAAAAAACTATAAAACCTCACCTGGCCCCTTCTTTCGCCCTCTTGCTGTCGGTTCTCCTTGCCGTCGAGGTCGAGCTGGTTGGGCCGCCGGTCGCCCTTCAGGTCGAGCAACGTGTTGAAGCAGCCGCGCACCGACACGATCAATCCGGCGAACACGTCGATGATGCTGCGCCGGAAGCTAAAGACGTATTTACAACCGAATATCACCTGAATACAAACATTTATAGAAAATTATGACAAAAAACTATTGGAAAAGTCGAAAAACTCACGCCTCACGCCCAAAAAGATCCGTTTCGCCGGGGTATCCATTTGAAGAGAGTACGTCGCGAGCCGCTGAGATACACTCGCAAATCTAGGAGCTAATAAAGTACGATCTGACAAAGTACCTCATTTTCGAACAAATCCGGCAGCCCCGTCTTGCAGACGCCCTTGGAGATGAACTCGCGCTGCTGCCAGTTCTCTTTCTTCGACAGGTCGGCGATGGCTGAACGGGAAAAAATTTATAAACAAACAAAAAAAGTATTAAAACGCAGTTAAAAATGCAAAATTTTCCATAGCATAGCTATTACTCATTATTAAACAATTTGAGAATTTGAGAATTTCGAATTTCAAGAATTTTGCCAATCAAAAGAAACATTCTAAACTACATTTTTTACGATAGAGAGAGAGAGAGCGAGAGTTAGAGAGAGAGAGAGAGACAGAGAGAGAGCGAGAGTTAGAGAGAGAGAGATAGAGAGAGAGAGAGAGAGAGAGAGAGAGAGACAGAGAGAGAGAGAGAGACAGAGAGAGAGAGAGACAGAGAGAGAGAGAGAGAGAGAGAGAGAGAGAGAACCATACCATTAACGCCCTTGTCGACAATGTTGGAGACGGCCTTCAGTCGGACCGTCATACACAACTCCGTCAAGGGCTGCACGTGTTGCGAGGTGAACTGGCACTCCAGCAGGAATGAGACGAGGCCCCTAAAAACACGAAATGAAAAATATAGCGTAAATTTTCCATCCTTTTTATTTATTTTTATAGCGTTTGTATGTCGTTTTTTAATGTACAAAATCCTCAAAAAAATAAAAATGTTTGCATTATTGATAGAAAATGCACGAAAATGAGCAAAAAAAAGTAAAACGTTAAATCCTACTATATATAAAAAAATAGTGTCTGTGTGTGTGTGTCTGTGTGTGCCACTTTGCATCCACTTCCGTCTGTCTGTCCGGAGGATATCTCGAGGGGGGAGGAAGTTACGGGTATGTTTGTTACGTCATTAGGTGCGCAATGGTCTTGAGATGACTGCACACATATCAAATTTTACAAAATCAGCCATTGTCGACATTAAATTTAAGTTTTTGTTAAAGTTTCTTTGTTAGGAAATAATTAGCATAGACCGGAAGTGGTGATTCGACTATATAAATGCACAGACGAGGTTGTTTTTCATTTTTTGTCATCTGAATTCAGTACCATTATGCAAAGTGAAGGATAAAATGGGGTCAGACGGGGCCAGGGTTGAAAAGTCGCGAAGCGGCTTTTCAACCCTGGTAAATTCAATTAAATTCAAATTGAGTTCAATGAAAATTAAATAAATTAAAACTTACAGTCAATTCAAATTAAGTAAATTAAAAAATCTTTAAAACTCAGCTTACCGTAGCGCCTTCAACGATTGAAAGAGCGTATTCCGCTCGATTTCCTTTGGTGGCCTTGGGCCAGACGACGAACTGGTCGCCGTACTTCTTCATCACCTCGTCCGGCAACGAGTCGGGCACGAGCGCGTTGAGCAGGAGCCAAGAGGAGACGTTGATCGTACCGATTAGCATTTGCTAAAATCGATAATTTTATACAACATTGTAAATTTTTACATTGACATCCTCGTGGGTCTGGGCCGAGCGATCGTCGCTGCTCGTGTAGTTCGTCACGAGTTTCCAGAAGCGCTAAAATTTTAAAGTTTTGAATTCAGGTAAAAATTCAATTATACTAAACGTAAAAACTTTACAAAATTTCCGATTTTTGGACCAATGTCGACTTTCAAATTTTGAAGAGATTTTACATAGTTTTCCAATAAAAATACAGTTATATTTTACTAAAAACACTACTAAAGACTTATATTAAGTTATTAAAATACAGTGATTAAAATAGATTAAAAATCCTACGTTTTAAACATTATTCTAAGCTTTGTAATACAGTTTTAGCAGTTTTTGCCTACTATTTAGGTAGTTCTAAATGACCTAAATAGTTTAGAAAACTAGTACAAAGTTTTTTTAAAGAGTTTGAATCAAATTTTAAAGTTTTGCAGTCTGAAAAAAATACCTGCAGCTTGGCCATCAAGTTCGAGACGGTTTCCGTGATGAATACTTGCCGATGGTTCGTCTCGACAACTAAAAAAAACAATAGAAAACGCAAAAATCCAATACTCACTCAAGAAACGGCCGTTACTTCGCTGCTTCTCGTCGGCCATTGCTAAATGAATTTAAGTGGATTTTTTAATAAAACTATACCTTTTTCGTGGTGATTCTTCTGGAGATTCCAGAGAATCGTGTCGAGGTGTTGGTGCGAAGAGGTGATGCAGTGCCATAGAGGATCCGAGTCCGGGTCGAGGATCTGAAAAATTGATCTGTTGCTTCAGAACTTTTGAATGTTTTAAAAGGTGCTGCGCATTAGCAGATCAGCAAGATATTATTTTATTTTTATTAATCTATAGATAGAAAGCGAAAAAGATGTATTTCAGCATACAAAAACCTTTCAGAAGATTGTAAAACTGAAGTTCTGACGATTCTGAAGCACCACTTTAAAAAAGACCAATTTTTATACCTCTAAAAACATAAACGAAAAAGTTTCAATCGCTAGAGAGTAATAAAATCCACCTTTCGACATAGTGCCAATATTTTTCAGTATTGACAGCGTAAGTTCGAAAAATGGAGCAAAAACACGCACAATTATGCTTCGTCTTCAGGTAACACGAAAGCCAGCGAAAATTCTTAGAAAACTGTCCCACCTTCAAATACTTGATCATCTTGCTCTGCTCCTCGTAGTTGAGCTGAGAGTCGATGAGGCGGGTCGTCAGATCTTTCTTGAAGTGCGCCATCTTTTTGTCGACACCGGCCATCACTAAAAAGGTAAATTTATATACAGCTCGTCAAGTTACCTTCTTTAAACAACGGCACGTCCGTCTCCGCCACTAAAGATCGGGCTCTCATGTAGTCGTTCAGAATTGTCGAATATTCGCCCTACAAAGCACAATAAGAGCAGATGAAGGCAAAATCACCTTGGCCATATTCTCGTCGATGGACTTGTTGAGGAAGAAGATGAATTTGAAGCGGGTGAGCACGGAGAGGGCATTCCGCGTCGAATCGGCCTTGTCCTTGCGGGCGAGCACGTCCTTGAACACTGTCTCGGCTTCCGAGCGAGCGTCTTTGATCTGGAAAAAAAGTTATAAAACGAGAAACCAAGAAAAGGGCAACACCTAAAATGTTGAAGCTCAAATTCTATCTAAAATAATACGAAAAGCGTGATAAAAATCAAGAAAATAGCTTGCTGATCGTGATCGAGTGTCCAAATTCACAAATTCGTCAAATTTTAAAATTAGATAAAATCGATTACGCTAGGTAAATTCAGGGGCGTCAAGCGTACGAGCACGCCTATTTACGCATCAAATTTGGGAGCAAAAACTACAGAATTTCGCGTAGCTTTTAGAACCCAAGAATGATCTTGAAGTTTAAAGGGACTAAACGGCAAGAAAATCGACCTAATTCATCTAATAAGCCTCGACAGCTACGCGACACGCCAAATGACGCCTTGATCCTGATTTTACAGCACTTAGGAACGTAATTTGCGTAAAAACGCAAAACCATTGAATCCGTCATTTGGAGCGTAACGCAACTGTCGAGACTTAGTCGATAAAATAGGTAGATTCTCACATTTTCTAGTCCCTTTACCAAACGGCGCTGCTCACCTGGGTGGCAATCTGCTTGATGACGGCGAACTCGCCCGTCTCCTTCGCCTCGGCCAATTCGACGTGGAGGGCGGCCAACGAGTCGACGCACGAGATCAGGGAGTACAGGTTGGCCTTGTGCATTTCTTCCGTCTTCTTCACCTCGCTCAGCTTCTCGCGGTCGAGGTTGACGAGCCCGGCGCGCAGTTGATCGAGGCTAAAATTGGAGTATCCTTTGAACAGAAAAAAATTTATGTTTCAAAAAAAAAACAAAAAATTATAGAAAATTCAGTTTTTCAACATAAAATCGTTAAATTACAGTTTTCCAACGGAAATGTAGGAATTTCAGTTTTTCAAAAAAATCGTAGAGATTTGCGTTCAAAAAGCACAAATTAGCAAGAAAAATGAACCTCGAGTCGAGATGATATTCGAGCATGTAGAGCTGCGGGCTGAAGCTCTCCATTCGAAGGTTACCTAAAGACGTATGGTATAACTTAATAGGAATTATGGTACTTTCGCATTATCGGGGGGGGGGGGGGGGGTGACATTTTTCCCAGGCGTCTAGAGATGCCGATTAACGTCATTAATTGCTTTAATACTGTTCCTTGGAAAATTTAACTATATTCAAAGCGACAAAAAAGCAAATAAAAATGTCGAAAATTTTTTGATGAAATTTGGGCCAGAAATCAGCCATTTTGTTCTAAAATCGTCTAAAATCTAAATCTAAATCTAAATTGATAATTTTGCAAAAATTGTAACATTTTTATGTTTAGAAAAAGTCCTAAAAAAGCTTAGAAGCGACTGCTATGATAGAAAAATTCGGACCTTGAAAGAAGCTGCCCCCGATATTGCAAAAGCACCGATAGGATAGTTAAAATAAAATTTAGCATATATTTCGCTATAGAAAAACCTACTGGAAGCATCTGGGTATTCCATCGACAAGTGGCCGATGTCCGCCTTCTTCGCGTTGCTGAGGCCGAGGGCATCGCGGTCGTCGAGGCTCGGCGCGACGTTCCGGATCGCCTAAACAACAAAATAAAAAATAATGATTTTTGCGCATTTTCAAAGCTCAAGAAAAGAAATTAAAACGATAATTGTTTCAAACTGCAAAAATTAAAAATTTGGTAAAGAAGTTGATTTCGCTGCAAGAAGTTCCAAAATCATCCGATCACCTGCTCAACAAACTGGAAATCCGCCTATAGATACAAAAAAAAGATGTCGATCTCTTTTTTAACTTGAGAAAACTCACCTCACGTCCGGGAACCGTCTTCGTCTCGTCCACCCAAACGGCCGATTCTTCCAAGGGGCCGACTTGCGTGATGAAGACTCTGGAAAGATTTATTATGCTTTTTCCAGCGTCAAATTATAAAATTAGCTGTTGCTAAGTTTTTTCGGAGATTTCCTGCCTTTTTTCGTGATTTTCTCAACGCATCAACCATGCAAATTTTTATTGAATCTATTTTCGCCCAAAATCATCCGTTTTTAACCAAAATGTCGGCTTTTAAAAACTTTTTATGTTTTTAGATACCTTTTCTAGTCATGTCATGCTTTTCTTTCCAGTTTTTTACTACAAACACTCATAAAATACGTCAAACAAAACACTGCCAAAAATTTTGCCTCCCCCCCCGATAATGCGAAAGTACCGTAAAAACCTCATTTTCCCACGATTAGATAGCATTTTCTCACCGAAATTTGACGTTTGCCGAGCCGCGCCCGCCGGACCGGGTGGCGATCCGGATCTCGCCGAGTCCACGGCTCGCCTGGCCGACCCGCGCCACGATCTTCGACGGGGATTTCCACCTAAAATCCGAAATAACGGAAGCATATATTTTGCTCACTTTACAGAATGCAGGCAATCGGTGCCGCAGATGAACAGCATGACGACGTCGTTGGCATCGTGGCCGAGGAACTCGCCGCGCAGCGTGATCTGCGTCCCTGAAAAAAGCGGGTTGAGCCGAAAAAGCGCTTTTTCAAATTCTGGGCCCGTTTTTGAAACGCTACACGTTGTAATAATAAGTTTTCTTTTCAAAATCACATTTTTGGCTTGATTCAAGTTTACGGTACTCTCCCAAAATGCGGTTTTTTGTGTCCAAATCGTTAAATAAAGGTCAGAAACGGACTCAGCGACAAAAATTAGGTGGCGGAAGGCACTTTTTAGGGGAGAAAACCTCATTTTAGTTTTGAGATCGGGTACCGTAAAGTAGTATACGGGGGTGACTACTTTACGGTACTCGCCCAAAATGTTCCTTTTTCTGCACGAATAGAAGCAGCAAGGTCTGAAACGAATGAAGCAGCAAAATAATTTGGCGGAAAGGCCTATAAAGGGACGATTCGGACACAGATTCCATCTCTCAATCACACTCAGTTTAAGCCTAAAAATAAGGCTTCGTGCCACCCGGGGCCTAGTCGCTTCGGATGGGTGCGAGCTCGTACAGGGTTTCGAAATCGGGGCGCCCGAGGAGCGCGTAGCGCCCAGGCGCCCTGATTTCGAAAGAGTGGAGCGGCAGCCCATCCGAAGCGACGGCCCACCTTGCGCGACATGTCATAAGCCTCAAACTTCGAAGTCTCAAATCACTCATTTTTAGGCCTTTCCGCCAAATTATTTTTGCTGCTTCATTCGTTTCAGCCCTTACTGCTTCTTTTCGTGCAGAAAAACTAAAATTTTGGGAGAGTACCGTAAAGTAGTCACCCCCGTATACTACTTTACGGTACCCGATCTCAAAACTAAAATGAGGTTTTCTCCCCTAAAAAGTGCCTTCCGCCACCTAATTTTTTGTCGCTGAGTCCGTTTCTGACCTTTATTTAGCGATTTGAAAACAAAAAACCGCATTTTGGGAGAGTACCGTAAACCTGAATTTTCCCACATTTTTTGAACAAGTTTCTGCGCTGATATCGAATATCTATTTTTGTTGCTCATACTAATAAAAAATCCTCAGAAAATCACATTTTCTAGCGTAGTTTTCCGCGCCGATTTCGAATAGCGTAAAACCGGGTTGCAAACCCTCAAAACCTCAGTTTTCTACTTTAGTTCCCATAGGGATTTATCTTTTAGCTAATTTTAACAACAACTTTCATTTATTTGAAGATAAAATTGTGCTTTTTACACTCAAACTTCTTTGAAAATCAAATTTTCGTACGCAGTTTTTTGCGCTGATTCCGAAAAGCGTTTTTCTTCGCCCTAAAAGTTATATTCAACGTCTTTACTACTTTTCTAGTTCTAGGAATTCTCCTCTAGCCGCGATTCGCCCAACTTTAGTTTAATAGCGACCAAAATAGGAGTTATCGGCCAAAAATGGGCCCAGAATGTCGCGCAAAACCAGCAGTTTAAGAGAATAAAGTTTTACCTGGAATCCCCTCGGTCGGCGACAGGCCCGAGACCACCGGGGGGCCCCAAGTCGGGGCGCTCTCCGCCATCGAAATCTGAAAAAAGGAGAATGTTGCGGGGAAACGCCGGCCGGTGGCCCCAAGCGAGAAACGGAGCAAAAAATCGGGTAGGAAAGTGCAGAAAACTGAAGAACAGGTCGAAAAATGATTATTTGGTGAGAGGGAGAGGCGCGCGAATGTGCAGAGTGCAGAAATATATAGAAAAATATCGCGCCGAGGTGTTGAAATCCTTTAAAAAAAGTTCTTTTGCCTTTCATGAGAGGAAACAAACTTTTGTATACCTCTAGAAATGTCTGGAACTTAATAGGAAGTATTTTAATAATGTTTTTCGTCGTACGAAACCATATTTCACCTAGAAAACTACCCAAAAAATCCAAAAATTTGTCAAAAACTCGTAAATTGGGTGAAAAAGGGCATTTTGATCGAAAAGCCATATTTTTTGTGTTTTAAAACAAATTTCGATAGTTTTTAAGCTTAGGAATAGTAAAAAAAGCTTAGAAAGCTTTCGCCATTTATACTTAAAAAAATTGGATTCTAAGAAAGAAATTCTTGTCTTTGCTGGTTAATGCGAAAGAACCAAAATACAAGTTCATAAACTGAAAAAAAAATAACGAAAAGGTGCCGGATCCATGCAAAAATGGCAGTTTTTCGCTTTACGGCTCGAAAAACGGATCCGAGGGCCGTGTGGACGGAGGTGCCGGGCGGCGGCAAACGGCTTGGAACCGACGAGTAGGGCCGGATCATGTTGGTTTCGCGCTAAAATTTCTAAAACCTAAAATTACTTGTATCAATTAACGCACAACATTAGTACGGTGCTGGCACACCCTTTCACAAATCGGCACGCAACGAGTTAATGTTGAAAAAACAGTTTAGTGAGTGTTTTGGGCAGGTGAAAGATTAAACAGGACTTTTGAAGCTAGATATTTCTAGCAAATCAAAGGCAAACGTGTCCAAAACAAGAAATAGCGATTCGGCTAGTTTTAGACCTTAAAAAGACTATATTGTTAGTGTCTAGAGCTTAAAAATGTCCTTTTTTGCTTTCTTAATGACATGCTGACAATTTGAAGTTAGTTTTGAGCAATTCTAACCCTTAATAAAAAGTTTACATAAGCTGCTATGAAGCCGAGTTTGCCCCTCAAATCATCAACAGTGGAAACAAAACCTATTTCTAGTATCCTAAGAGATATAAACAAGAATTATATACTTTTAAAAAGCTATTTGAAGCGAAACAGCTGATTCTCATCATCCTGAACACGTAAAATAAACTTTTTAGTAGTTCTAAGCTTTCGTAAACATTTTATGAAGCCGAGTCGGGTCCTCAATTCATCATCGCTATATATTTTTAGTATCTAGATCTTAAAAATGTCATCTTTACGCTTGTAAAAAACTACTTAAAGCCAATCAGCCGGTTCGAATCGTTGAGTTAAATTAAAATCAGTTTTTAACAATTGTAAGCTTTAGTAAACAGTTTACATAAGCTGCTATGAAGCCGAGTTTCCCCCAAAATCATCACCGCTGTATATTTGAGTTTCTAGAGCTTGAAAAAGTCATGTTTACTCTTCTCAAAAAACCACCTGAAAGCTAATCAGCCGGTTTTAATCATCCTGACAAATTAAAATCAGTTTTTAGCAATTCTAAGCTTTAGCAAACAGTTTACATATCCTTCTCTGAAGCCGGGGGTTTGCCCCTGAAATCATCGTCGTAGTGTGTGTTCTCTCGGGGGGTGTGGTGCTTTGGCGGCATGTGCGCCCTTTAGCAAACGCCTTTATTCCCATCCTCAAAGCACCGAACGACAAATGTGCTCCAGCTCCACGAGCGATTGGGCCGCGAAAAACGTTTTTCGCACCTCGTCGGCGTTTATTGCTGAATTTTACGAAATTTCGGGTTTAAATTAAACACCCCCAGAGGAAATCTCTATCTAAATCTTCCTATAAATCCAGAAAAGCCTAGTAACGTTTTAGTAAGTGTTTTAATTGGATTTTTAGCGAAAAAAAACCTCCATTTTAACTACAAAAACTATCTAAAAACGTTGATTTTTCCCAAACGGTTAATTTTTGTCAAAAACGGCCGGTTTTGTTCGAAAATCGATATTTTTGACACTTTTTAATCAAATTTTGTAAAATTTTTACCCAGGATCCCGATAAAAAGTTACCCCCGATAATGCACAAGAACCGAATATCTTTAAGCTAAACTTAAACTCCCACGATTTTGAGTGCCAATCTTCAAACCTGTAATATTCGTCAGTAGCGCCACAATTTGTGCTTGTCGACTTGGGTCTTGTTTTGTCGTCTCGAGGAACAGGGCGGTGGCCTGGAAAAAGGAAAATAAGTAAAGAAAATAGAAAAACCTGATGTTGAATGTTTTTGATGATGTGCGGCTCTTCGAAGCGTCCATCTTCTAGAAGGAGTGAGCGTTTGGGATTTCTTTCTTTCTTTTGGGATGGGATAGCTTGGTACCTGTTAGTTATCAATATATTTTTATATCGTAGCCGATGCCTACAATAAACATAAATTCGATTTTTTTATATGTAAATCTTTCTAAAAGCTAGCTTAACGTAGTTTTTAGTTTAAATCTAAAGTCTTTTAAGGTTTTAGCAGAGTTTAAAAAGATTACAAAATAATTTAAGCGTTCTACTTTAAGGTCTAATTATAGAAATGAAGTCCGGCGAGACAAAAATATCTTATATTTCACATTAATTAAGTTTTAAGCTAAAATTTTACCGTTTTTCGTAAAGCTAAAGCTTTTACGTTACTTCTAAAGGTTAAGTAAGTAAACTTTAGGGTTCTAGCAGATTTTAAAACGATGAAAAACATAATTTAAGCGTTAAAAATCGAATTTTCGACGTATGATAATCGCCGAGATTTAAACGCTCAAAGATACGCTAGGCTACGCTACGCATCAAATTTACGACTTTGGTTTTACAGCTAAAACGCTTACGATTAGTTTACGGGCTATAAGAAAAAGCTTCTGGGAAGTATTTTCTAACTTTTCGGGTTTTTGGTTGAGTTTAAAACGGTGAAAAACATAATTTTAACGTTAAAAAAATAGAATTTTCGACGTACCAGCCCGAAACATGATAATCGTCGTGATGGTCCACTGCTCGAGGGCGCTAAGCCCGAGATCGGCCACCGTTTTGCCGAGTAGTCGTATCCGTTCATTGGCCGGCAGCTCGGTCAGCGTCGTCTTGCCCGTCTTCTGCATGATGTGGGCAAGGAAGAGCGAGTGCCACGAGTTGTAAAATAGCACCTAGAAAGGGCTCGTTATTGCCGCTCAACCTAAAAAAACAGCTTTTGGAGCTTTTGCGATACCGGGGGGGGGGGAGCAACTTTTTCTTAAGATTCGTGATATCTGTAGTAATGTAATAGCACGGATTCTAATAGATTTTTGGTCGATTTAGCTATAATTAAAAATGGAATCTTTAGCTAAAAAGAGATTCTTTAAAAAAAAGGGTTTTTGGGTTCGAAAAAAGAGTGAGATTCTCTGATGCAGCAAAAAGCGTCGAATTCCCTTACTTCCCAAGCCTGAGAAAATGCGAAGGATCAACCAAAAATTGCTTGGTTATTAAAGCGCAGTTTCAAACACCATTCACTTCGAAAATTGAGCATGTGTGCCATTTCTAGATGTCCTTCGTCACCACGCGGTATCACGGAGTAGCCACGTGGTTTGCCAGCTCAACGTTCGAAGTGGTTGATTATATTAGCTTATATTTTTATTAGGAATAGAGCAGGAGCATTGCAATATGCCGAAAATATAAAAAATTGAATTGCAAAAATTTAGGGAGGTTTTCCTAGGTGCCAGCAATTTTTGGTTGATCCTTCGCATTTTCTCAGGCTTGGGAAGTAAGGGAATTCGACGCTTTTTGCTGCATCAGAGAATCTCACTCTTTTTTCGAACCCAAAAACCCTTTTTTTTAAAGAATCTCTTTTTAGCTAAAGAGAATTTTGCTCTTTTTGACCGAACTATGTTCTTACAATATTTCACTGGTACACATAGGATAACGGGGGAAATAACGGGGGGCACTCAAACTTTTATATGATAAAAGTATTTTTAAATAAGCTTTTTTCGGGCTGTAAAAAAAACTCTTAGTATATTTTTCGGTCCTCTATCGAATGGCATTTTCAAAATTTCGAAAATATTCAAAACGCCGAAAAATTTTTCCCCCCCTGTTATCCTATGTGCTGCCCATAGTTTTCAAAAATAGTTTTTAGGCTATAAAACTTTTATAATACATTTTTTCGCGTTGTAAAAAAATCTCTTAGTATATTTTTTGATGTTCTATCGATTCGCGTTTTCAAAATATCGAAAATCTCAAAAATTTGGCTTTCCCCCCGTTATCCTATGTGCTGCCCATGGATTTTGATCAGTTTTTGTTTATTCGATAAAAAATTTCATTTACATTATTTTGGGCTGAAATTAATTTTCCTAGGGCAGTTTTCGACGCTTTATCGAATGACGTTTTCAAAATACCGAAAACGTCGAAAATTTCGAAAATTTGACTTTCCCCCCCGTTATCCTATGTGCTGCCCATAGATTTTCCTCACTTTTTGTTTATTCAATAAAAAATTTCTATTACATTATTTCGGGCTGAAATTAATTCTCTTAGTATATTTTTCGACGCTCTATCGAATGGCACTCGCAAAATCCCTCAGTAATTGCAAATTTCATAATAATGAGTGCCCCCCGTTATTTTATTCCCCCCCCCCGTTATCCTATGTGTACCATTTCACTTGCGTGCATCAGAGTTTTGTATCTGGCGGCGGGAACGGGGGTTATTTTTATTATTCCCGCGTAAGGCAGATGTCGTTATCATTATCAGCCTGACCTCAAACGAGTCCCGACTCTGAGGCGCACTAATGCCCGACAAAGCCGCTCTCCACGTCACCTAATCTTTATGCAAAAGAACTGGAGCTATCTATAATAGAAAAGCAACACAAATACGCTTGCTACTTAATTCTTTTCGGCTCAATACGACATTTCGGAAAGCTAAAAATTTGCGCTACCCCATCTAGTCTGCATATCTTTCTTCTTGGGGATTGGGCAATTACCCGGGGTTTTACCCAGGAAATGATGCTTTTCATCGTAAGAATAGTTAGGGCCTCGCTATAATAACCGTACATCATGGTCAGACCCCTTATGATTTTTACTAATTGCATCATTTCCCTTTCAGCGCTTCCAACCACGTATTATTATGATTTTTTTCCCTGTGGCGCTGACCCTACATGCCAAAAATATCGGCTCGCGGATGGGACCGCCCTTGGTGATTATCGTAAAGCTAGATCCTCGGTGCTAACATCGTCCTATCAAAACCAAATAAGTTTGATAAAAATAATTTCACAAGTGGGGTTTGTTAATATTGGCGGGGGAAGGGGAGACGAGATAGGGGTCTATTAGTGGGGAGGGCAAGGAGAGGCCCAGACAGAAAGGGCGCTCGCCCCGTATTGCGACCTCAGATTTTCACGTAATCCGGCCGTATCTCAACGTAGAACGTATATTTTACGATAATCTCTTCAGTTAATATTAAAACAATGTACAGTGCATCACTATGAGAAATTTCAGCGCCAACGGACCTCGACAAGATACCTTTTGACCCCAATTTAAATTTTGAATTTCAAAGTTAAATAAAAATTTTTTGAAGGCCTATTTTGAAAAAAACGCTTCTTCCTCATCGAGATTAGCATTAAGCCAATACCTGTGCAAATTTTCAGCCAAAACCGTTCATGGGAAGGCACTTTTCGACGACTACAAAGGTTTTGCGGACATACAAACATCGTGACAAACGCAGACCCCCCCCCCCTCTGAGTACAAAATAAAACCGCTATTAAAATTCGAAAATTAACTTTTTTCAAAATTTAAAAAGCCTATGTGATGCAGAAAATGCCGCCGGTTCTGGTGGTATATTTAGTTTTACGATCCGATGCATGGTTACCGCTCAAACCGGGTAAAGGTCCCAAAAAGAGCCGCGTGGGGGGGTACCTCAACCCAAAAAGGGTTAGCGGGCTCCGCCCGCTAACCCCGAAACTATTTAGAAAACCTAGAAAAAATGTGTAAAAATTAGAAATCTGGTCGAAAATCGGCCATTTTGGTCTAATTTTTCTAATATAAATCGAGGAAGTTTTTCTACACTGTTTTTACATGGCTAAACGTGAAAATCTTACAAATGTTTATTACAAAAATATCAAATAATCGATTTTTCGACAAAAAATGTCCGATTTTCGAGAAAATTTGAATTTTTCAAGGTTTTTGATAGTTTTTTTCTAGTTGAAAAATCGCTTTATTTTACTAAAAGCACCATTAAAACACTTCCTACCAAGTCACTAGACATTTTTATACCTAGACAAAAAATTTCACCCCCCGATAATGCCCAAGAACCGTAAAAATGGTTTATTGCTGTCGGTATTCTATTTATATAGAAAAATCGGATAACGAAAACAGCCCCCACCCGATATTGCAAAAGTCCCAAATTTTGTGTTAATTGAAAGCAAACCAACCCGCTTGTCCTGGGCGTTCAGCTGGGAGATGGGCGGGACGACGGCGCACCAGCGGACGACGGACGCGAGCAGGGCGACAGATTGGGGTATGGTGGATGTCCCTACGACCGACAACAGCTGACGGATGGTGAAGCCTGAAAAACGAATTTTCGACGCCTAAAAACAGCCAACCTGTCTCTTTGCTCTTCGGCTCTTTCGTTAGATTTGTAGCCACCGTCACCATCGTGTAGGGGACTCTAAAAAAGTTTTATTGTTACCGTTCCTTCGTTTTTTAATCATTTTTCTTGGTCCTCCGCTGCCACGTATCGCAACGTACTCTTCCATCAGGAAATCGCCGCTTTTCCGCTTCGGCGGGCAGATGGAGCGCTCGTTTTGGACGGCTAAAAAGTGGAATGAGCGGAATACTGTAACTCGAGCTCACCGTGCCGATTCATCTTCATATCCAGGCATTTCGAAAAGCGGCAAGCCTGAAAAAAGCTAATAAATGCCTAATCATGTAAAAGTGAATATTTTATGAGGGTTTTTGTAAAATTTAGCTATAATTCAAATGGAAAACAATCGAAAAAAAACTCGTAAAAATTATTTCGTTGAAATTTAGTCAAAAATCGGGCATTTACGGTTGAAAACTGTATATCTTTCTATTTTTTAAAGAAAATCATACAGGTTTTACATTCAAAAAAAGTAAAAAACCGTTTAGAACCCCCCGATAATGCGAAAGAACCCCTGATTTTTTCAATTTTTTTCATCTGCCGCGCTTTTTTTACTGTATTTTTATGCAAATTTTTGTCTGCGAGGATGTAGTATTATACATTTTAGGAATGACATTGCAAATTAAAATTAAAATTAAGCCTAAAATTAAACTAAACTGAAGCCTCTAATAAAACTAAAATGAATAGAAACACTTCCTCTTTTGTTATTAGAAAAATTGGATTCTTATAAAAAAGTTGCCCCCCCCCCGATAATGCAAAAGAATCCAAAAATTACCAATTCTACAATTGCTAAAGTTACGCTAAAAACTAGCTAAATTTCAGTTTTAAAAACGATTTGCTATCATAATGTCGAAATTCAGAACGTCGCCATTTTATGCATAGATTCGGGTTTTTTTCCGGGAAATCCGGTTTTGTAAATTTCGCAATCCCGAATATCGGTATTATGAAATTACATTGCGATTTTCGAGATTTTGAAATTAACTCTGATCTAACTAGTAAGTCCCAACTTCCCTCACCGGCCTCTGTAAGCTTATCCGGGGTGGCTTTCCGGTGCCAGGGCCCCCAGGGGTTTAGGGCCCTCGACTGGGCCCCATTGGGTCCCACGGGGTCCCGCCCGGGGGCCAGGGCTACGGTAGCGGATTATCTGGGCAAAGTCGCCCAAAGAGCCATGGGAGTGCCACCAGTTAAGGGGAAGGAGGAGGAGGGGGAGGAGGAGGAGGGCTCATAACCGCTTTCAAGCTCTCCGAAAGATTTCGGAGCGGAAAAGCCAAGGGTGGAGGTAAAGCTCAAGCCAGCTTTACGGGCTTCATCAAGCCTTAAAACTGGTTTTCAAGCGTTTAAAATATACACACGACATCAGAAAACCATTTTTTGAAAGTAGCTGAATTTTTTGTCGTTTGTAAAATTAATAAAAGGCTTGAGGAAACCGTTTTTCGAACAGAAATTTCACCAAAAAATTTTTTATTTATGGTCTTCTTCCGGTATTTAGCACATAATATAACTTTATGACACTTACAAAACATATTTAACGCTTCAGCGAATAATAACTTTGCTTTTTATTCCCGGTCCCAAAAACACGTACCTGACACTGATTCCGGCGCACAACGTCCACCACGCACGCGCCGCCCTCCTTGCAGCTGTAGACGAGGTTCCGCCGGATCGAGCTGAAACAAGACATACATCGAGAGGCCAAAAAAAGGCGTACCGCTTGAAGAAGCCGCGGCATCCGTCGCACGACAGCACGCCGTAGTGGCGGCCTAAAAGACGGGAATTAGGGTAATCGAAAACTTTTGGTTTTTCGTCTTTTTCGCTGAAAATGATGCGCGTAAAAAAATCAAGAGTACACGCTTTCAAGACGAAAAGCGCGCTCGCACGTGCTCCAGCAAAAGCCCCGCTTGAAAAAAGGCTTTGTCGACGCGACGGGTTTTCCGCCGCGCGCAGCGAACTTTTTTGTAAATACAAATGTTTAATAACTTAATAACACGTTTTTAATAGAGGCTTAGTACAAAATAATTACATTTTAACTAGGAAGTCTATCTAAAAACCTAAACACGTTTAAAAAGGCAAATTTTGGCCCATTTTTGGTCGCAAAAATTGACATTTTTAAGGTTTTTTACTATATTTTAACTAGAAAGACTATCTAAAAACTAAAAAATGTTTAAAAAAGGTGAAATTTTGAAGAAAAATCGCCCTTTTTGGTCGAAAATTTATATTTTTGACACTTTTCAGTGACATTTTGTAAAGGTTTTATGTTTAATAACAGTAAAAAGTGGTTTAGAAACACTTTAACTATTTATATATTGAAAAAATCAGGTCCGACGAAATAAAGCGTTGCCCCCCCCCCGATAATGCACAAGAACCGATAACCCCAACTTAAAAACCAACCCGACGCTCGATCCCCACACACCACGCACGGCACCTCGGATTTCAGGATGAGGCCGCTCATTTTGTAGGATTTTAGAAGCGATTCAAAAATTTCCGGGACAAAGCCGTTTAGAGCGGAATGTGCCGTTTGAATAGACGCCAAGGGCAACTTGCTGTTTCACAGGATGCGGCCAGGAGCAGCAGAAGTAGCCAGAGAAGAATGAGGAGCAAGAGAAGAGGGCACTTTTGGAATGAAGAGGTTGGTGGTGGTGGTGGGCTTTTGTCGAGGGGCCAGGGCACCGTGGGAGTCGAGGAGGATAGCATTTCCACAAAGCACCCACAAACGGCACCGGGGGCCATCTTTGGGCCCACATCCAATATCTCATATGGAGGATATCTTTTTCGGAGTATAATGGCCAATTTGTAAAGGCAATTTGTAAGCTCTAGCTACAAGCAGAAGTCAATGTTTTCAAATAAAAATCTTGTCTAATCACACCCTGAGATTCCCAAAAAATCGCTGCTAGCCTGCCCCAGTTTACCGTTGATTTAAAAGGATGGATAACTAACAAAAAAAACCCTGTAGCCTGATATTATATGCTCTGAGAAAATGTCGAAATTTCCTCTGATCGTCGGTTTTTTGTAAACTTTCAATGGGTTAAATTAGGTAGTAGTAATAGGTTAAAGTGGAAAAACAATAAAAAACCTAGAAAAATGCTTTAGTTAAAATGTTCACCGAAAACAAGATATTTTTTGTATTTTTAAATCAAAATTTGTAAAGTTGTTAGTTTAGAACCATTCTTAATGAAATTTTCGTCGAAAAACCGATATTTATGTTCTTTTCTAATGAAAGTTTGCCAAGTTTTCTGGGTTTAGAAACAATAAAAAAGTTTGGAAACGCTCCCTCTATTTCTATTAGAAACACCGGGTCCTTCTATAATGCGAAAAAACCCAAAAATTATAGAAGATTTCACCTAAAGTGCTACTCTCACAAGGAATTGTTTAGGGTATTCAATCGACAAAAAAAAGTTATTTTATGGTTCCCGAAAGATCTCTGCCAGCCTGCCAGCCGATTTAACCTGAATTAGAACGACACCTCTCAAATAAATTGCTATTATTGAATTCGGAAACTGATCACATTTCCACAAAGATCTCTGCCAGCCTTCCAGCCGTTAAAAATCTTGGAAATGCAAAAAAAATCGATTCTACTCCTCGAATCGCAAAGGATCTCTGCTAGTTTGCCGTTCGTTCAAATTCTAAATTGAAAAATCAATTAGATTGCAATTTCGAAAACAATTTATTCCGCTTCAAAAAAGCACATCATGAAAGACACAGTTGGCATCAATTTGCAAAAAAAAAATGAAGAAATAAATACATTATGAAGACTAGGGGAGCATTACAAATTAAGAACATTGCAGCTAACAAAAATACCCGTAATCATCGATTTTTTAGGGATAAAAAACAGCAAAAAAAATCGCTAATATCTTTAGATCAGGGCGGCCTCGTATTCGAGGCCGTACTGCTCCATCGAGTCGACGTTGATTTTGAAGACGCCTAGAAGGGTTTTTACTTCTTTTTTTGCTGAATATTTGGGTTTTAAACGTCTGAAATGGTATATTTAAACTATAAAAATATTACTATTGTTATAAAAATAGATATATGCATTACAAACTAACCATTATCACCCCAGTTGCGTCCGAAGCTGTTGACGCACAGCCAGTAGTGGCTGCCATCCTTGTCTTTGCCCCAGCCGATCAGCCGGGCTACGTGCCTAGAAATTTGCGATTATAGTGTATTTTTGTTAGTTGTTCGTTTAGATTTATTTAGTATTTACGAGAATGAAATTCTAGAATTATAAATAACAATCGAAACAATTAAATTTTCGCCATTTACAACTTACAATTAAAATTACACGTGATTTCGCTTTTTAAAAGTTTTGAAAATCGTTCCGAAAAACGTTCAATTTTGGCCGAAGTGCATGAAAAAAACCCAAAAACCGGTTTGAATATTAGATCTTTAAAATTTAAAAACAGTATGATCGAAAGCTAAAACAAGCACCTGAAAACTATTGTTTTATTACTGGGCGTTTTCGGGCTAATGATCAAAAATTGCCTTACCCCCTCCCGCTAAAAGCAAAGCACCAAAAATTAAAATACTTATGAGTACTTTAGTATACTTTAATCTTTTAGGAGACCTACTGCCGCTACTACCGACTTACCAATACACGACGCGGTCGTTGAACTTCTCCTCGGTGATCGGGCGGAAAACGCCTGGAAATTACTGTTTAACTGTTTTTCTTAATTATTTTTTATGAATTGTGACGTTTTTACGTTTACGCATATTAAAAAAAAACAGTTTGAAAACACTTCCTGGATTTATATTTGAAAAATTGGATCATATTAAGAAAGTTGGTGTTTCCCTCCCCCGATAAAGCAAAAGAACCCTAAAAACACATATCGTCGGGCAGGCGCATTATTTTTGAGTTATTGATAATTATCTATCACTTTTAAAAACCTAAAAATTCTTTGAACTAACCTTCCGAATAATGGAGAAACTCCTCCGGCACCGGGAAGGCCATCGTCGTCGGGCCGTAGAGGAACAGCTCGGTTTTTAGGATTGTGCGGATCTGAACCGAGCAGAATAAGATACGCAATTAACCAAAAGTAACGAGCAAAAAAATACAGCTTCCAAAAAAAATCATCGGCAATGAAAAATCCAAATTTAATGCTTTCCGATAGGGCCGGCTAGTAGAGATCCTTCGCCAAACCAGTACGTTAAGCTCCAAATTCCGTAATATCCAAAAGGCTGGAAGCCCCATTTTTTTAGAAAATAAAATCTCAACGGAAAAAAAACATAATATCGATCTAGAAATTTCGGGCAGGCTAGCCGAGATCCTTTGCGAAGATTTTTTTGGGGAAAAGTCCAAAATGCAGACACCCAAAACGCAGAATGCTAAAACGCAGACAGCCAAAATGCAGACAGCCAAAACGCAGACAGGACAAAACGCAGACAGCCAAAACGCAGACAGCCAAAACGCAGACAGCCAAAACGCAGACAGCCAAAACGCAGACACTGAATATGCTGACACTGAATATGCTGACACCGAATATGCAGACACCTGATTCACCTAATTCGACAGCGATGAAAATTTTCGCATATCTTCGCATCATCCCAAAATCTCCAATCCTCAAACATCCCAAAAATGATCTTATCTGGTGCTTGTACCAGCAGTTGTATTTCGGATGGGAAGAATAAAGGGTTGAGTTATGAGATGGTTTTGGCTGTTTGCATATTCAGTGGTGTCAGCATATTCAGTGTCAGCATATTCAGTGTCTGCGTTTTGGCTGTCTGCGTTTTGTCCTGTCTGCATTTTGGCTGTCTGCGTTTTAGCATTCTGCGTTTTGGTTTTCTGCGTTTTGGCTGGAAATCATTTTTTTGGCATTTCCGTAGACAGACTAGTCAAAATAATTTTTTCCACGAGAACAGGGCAGGCTAGCAGAGATCCTTTGAGACGCGAGGCCCTTTTTTGGCATTTTGCTATCCAGCCTAGCGGTTTTTTTTTGCCGAAACGGTTTTTTCGCATTTTTCTATCTAGACTAGCAAAAATAATACTTTTTTTCTTGCCAGCAGGGCAAGCTAGCAGAGATCCTTTGCCTAGCAGAAAACTTTCGCCGCGTTTTGCCAGGCGCCAATTACGATATTTTTGTCAAAAGTCAAGACTAATAACCCCTTGGAAAATGACCTCCTCGAGCGTGATGGGCTCCTCCATGGTGCTGTTGATGTGGCCGATGATCGTCGGCACTTTCCCTCTCCTCTTCCCATCATCCGACAGCGTCATCCCGCGCGGGTACATCGAGTAGGCCACCGAAGCTGCAAAGGAAAAGTCAACTTTTTTCGTATAAGTCCAGAAGCGTCTAATAACTTAATAGTAGTATTTTAATACTGTCTTATAAAACATTTAACATTTAACAATATTTTAAGTGAAGAGAACAATTAAAAACTCCATAAAATATTTTTAGGCGAAATTTTGATCGAAAAATCGATAATTTTTTAATTTTTCTATTAAAAATTGTAATCAAGATTTACGTTTAGGAATAGCAAAAAAGGCTTAGAAACATTTTCTCTATTTATATTAGAAACACCGGATTTTCAGAAAAAAGCTGCTCTAATTTCACTTTATCGTAATAAATTTTACAAATAAAATTACACAATAAAACCCAATTAAATTAAAATAAAGAATACACAAAATTCACGAATCCGCGGATTTTTGACCAATTTAGCTGGTTTAATTAATTAACATAGAATTAAACTTAAATTAAGTTAATGTAAACTTTAATGACATGAAATGGGAAAAGAATTACGACATTTAATCCCGGGGCGCGCAAAATTCTAATTTTCCGCGGTGATTAGTCCCTTTAAAACCCCAAGAACTTACCGTAGTTCTTGTCCTCCTCGTACTTGTTCTGGTAGTAGATGTTCTGGCACCGGCGCACGCAGCTGCGGCTTCTAGAGGGAAAAAAAGAGGTAATCAAAAAATGATAAGCAAACTTTTCATTTTCCGGGAACACCATGGGGGAGCAGGGCACACCGCACGAGATGTCGAACGAGTACGGCCGACACCCGTCACGACCGCCTGGAAGAAGAGGGGTTTAGCGGAAAAACACGCGTTTGATTACCTGTAACAAGACCCTCCTGGACCCAGTAGGTGAGCGCCTTCAGCGGGTCGCCGCCAAGGCAATTTCCGCAAACCGCGCAGCACCCTAAAACGTGACAATACACGGGAAAAATGAGATAAAGGGTTTTCCTGATTTTTGGAAAGGTATACGATAAAAATGAAGTATTCTCGGTTCTTTCGCATTATCGGGGGTTCTTAGGAACTTTTTGTTTCATTTTACCTTTTTTCTTTCTAAAGTGTTTCTAATTTGTTTTTTTATTATTTCTGGACGTAAAAACTTTATACATTTTTAAAAAGACAAAAAAAATCGATTTTCGACCAAAAATGGCCGTTTTTGACGAAAATTTAGCGTTTTTCAAAAATTTTTAGAGAGAAGAAAGAGTCCTATAGCCTAGCTTTTAGCTTTTAGAAAAAAGTTTTTAGATAGTTTTTTAGTTAAAATATAGTTTTATTTTACTGCAAAATTTATGTAGATACTTCATATCAAGTTACTAGAAATTTCTAGATTCATCAAAAATCCCCCCCCCCCCCGATAATTCGAAAGAACCCTTTTTTTCAAAGCCTAAATTAAAATTACCGAGCACGTCCTCCTCCGAGAAGAGCGACTTGTAGGTGCCGTTCGACTGGATGCACGCCCGATCGGCGGCCACGCCCACCGCAGCAACTGCCTGAAAAAAAATATTATTATTTAGGGCGCACTAATCCCGGTACTGGACTGTTAGCGGGGGGGTTGAGGACAAACTTTTGTTTTTCGCCTATTGAAACCATTGAAACGTTGATAATCACCAATGAATTTTTCTGGTGTTTTCAGTAGTTTCTGATTACTAAAAATTTGTAAAAATTGAAAACTTTTGACCTTTTTTCATCATTTTTCATACATTTTCGACGAAAAAGACTCGCTTTCGGAAATTTTTATAAGGTTTCTTTCTCGAAAAACTGCATCAAAAAGGCTATAAAAATGGTCATATTTCGTATTAGGGGCCGTACGGGATCACTTGGAAAAATTTGGTCCCCCCCGCTAACAGTTCAGCACCCTATCACGTGAAGAAAACAAAAAATTTGACCGCTAAAACTCACATAGCACGAGCCGCAGCCGCCCTGATTCGGCACATTCGAAATCGAGGGGCATCCCGGCCATTTTTGGCGCGCGTCGAACTGCTCGGGCAGATCGTCCTCCGGGAATTCTTGGAGTGTCCTGAAAAAAAGAAGTGTAAATTTCCTCGCAAAGCTTAGACTTCGAGCCCGAAGGCGGATAAGCCAAAATGCCGACAAGCTAAAATATAGGAACCCAAATTCCCGGCTGCGAAAAGGCTAAATTCAATGCAAATTTTTCGATTTCCGTTGTTGAGTGTCGGCATTTTGGCATTAGAAATTGCTGTTGTCGGCATTTTGGCGTCGGGATTTTCACTGGCGTTTTTTCAGCGTTGATTCCCCGTCGAAACTTTGGCATTCAAAATACCGCCAAGGCAAAACCAGGTCCAAAATGCCGACAGGGCACAAGCCAACTAGAAAATGCCGACTAGAAAATGCCGACAATGCAAACGCTGAGTCGAAAATACCGACAAGACAACAACTGGCTAAAAAATTTCGACAAGCCAGTGGGCCACAAAATGCCGACAAGGCAAACGCTGACTGCAAAATGCCGACAAGGCAAAAAAACCGACTACAAAATCCGGAAAAGGCCGACTCAAAATACCGACAAGTGAAAATCGCGACAGTAAAATGCCGACCACGCGAAAGCCGACTACAAAATGCCGACCAGGGAAAAGCCGACTCCAAAATGCCGACATGACAAAGGCCTACTACAAAATGCCGACACGCGAAATACCGACAGCCAAAGGCTAAATCGCATACAGCGAGAGTTACAAGTTTCAGCGCGTCCGCTCGGCATTTTGCCTTGGCTGTCGGTATTTCCGCGTTCGGCATTTTTTGTTCAACATTTCGACATTTTTACAGCTTCCACTCACTTGATGTGCGTCTTGAGGATGTCCCACTCGAAGAACTTCTCGAGCAGCTCGAAATACTCGGCGATGGCCGTCTCGTTCTTCGGCGTCTTCAGCCCCTCGTAGTCGCGGGCCTTCGAGCCGAACTTGTTGAACTTGGCCTGCAGAACGGGGTTGGTAAAAATCGAAAAATATATCGACGCACCTTCCAGGTGGACTTGGGGTTTTCGTTGACCTTGCGCACGAGGTCTTTCAGGTACTCGTTGTTGTCGGCGGCGTCTTTCCGGATGCGCTGCGTGTTGACGTAGATGAACACCAGGGAGAGCACGACGGCGACTGCTGAAAAATATTGTGTAAAATCAATTAAAAAGGGTAGAATTCGAATCGTCGATATTAATTACTTAACTACCCTACGCCAGAACCAGGGCAAGCTAGCAGAGATTCTTTAGGAAGTGGGGGCATGCTAGCAGAGATTAATTAGAAATCGGCAGTCTAGCTGAGATGCTTTAGGAAATAGGCAGGCTAGCAGAGATTCTTTAGGAAATGGGCAGGCTAGCAGAGATTCTTTGGGAAACCTCTAAAACCCCCGGAAAAACCCAAACCTGCGCCATTTTTCATCGCGAAAACGAGGAAGCGCCTGATTTCTATAGCGGAAGGTGCGTCTGCCTGTCTGATCTGCTTCCCCAGGTCGTGGGGTCGTTTTAAGCTGGCCTGGCTTCTCATTGTTCCTCTTCCGTTTAATGCCCCGGGGCCCAATTCCCCCCAAAACTGTTTACCCAGCCTTTTCGAAGCGGAAAGAGAGAGAGAGGTGGGGCGGGTATAATGCCCCCGGGAATAAGCGGGACAATAAGGGGGGTTGGGGCTATATTAAAAATTCCACGATCTTGTTTACGGTATTATAAAGGGCGCTATTTTTGGCGTTTGGTTCACTAAATAAAAGGATGCTTAGATAATGAATCGCTAAAATCATAATGTATTAATGGTAAAACGGCCATTTCGGGTCGAAAATTGCGCTTTTGTTGTATTTCAATACAAAATTTGAAAGATTTTACGTTTAGGAATCATAAAAAAGTTTAGAAACACTTCTTGAATCCTAAGGTAATTTTTATAACAAATATCGCAGCCGCTTTGCCTTTTTCTATATCCCTGACTTCCTTTCAGGGCCATTGAAGAAATGGATAACGGGTTTGATTCATGAATTTGATCACCCCTCGCCTTCCGCAAGCTTTCCAAAACGTACCTATCAACGACACGATGACGGTCGACAGTATGGTGCACAGGCCGCATTTCGGTCGGCCGGCCGCGTCTCTGCCGTCTCGCGTCTTGAGCATTTCTGAAATAACATAGATTAGATAACGTTAAATAAATTTCCAGTATTTATTATTTTCGAGCCTGCGCAAAAATGGAAACCCATCAACTTGTAAAAATAAAGACAAAATTGACGCAAGAAAAATCTATCTTTTTTCAATGGAGTCGCTAGACCGAAAACTATGCAAAATCATTCATCCAGCCGAAAAAATTGGCGAAGAATGGCGCGAATGGAAGTAAGCCGACGCGCTGCGCGGCGCGACAAAAGTCTTAACGTCAAATTTAGGTCAAGCAGTTGAAGCTCGTCAAGCTGATCAAGGAAACGCGTTGAAAATCAAGGAATAGTGGCCGATATCGAGGCGACGCGGCGAATTATGATAGGCGCGTAGCGTAGTGAATAGCGTGGTATACGCGTTGCGTGTCGCGGCATTTTCTCGCATTTTTGGCTCAAGTCAAGCGGTTGTAGCTCATCAAGTTGAGCAAGGAGAAGCCGCGAAAATCAAGGAATAGTGGCTGAAATGGCAACTTTGTGAATTACGATACCAAAAAAGAAGGGCGTGCTAGCGCTTTGCGTTTCGCATCCACGGCAAAATTTAAAATGCAGGCCTAAGACAAGCGGTTGAAGCTCATCAAGATGATCAAGGAGAAGCCACGAAAATCAAGGAATTGCGGCTCTTCAGCAATGTAGCTATTTATCATGATTAAAGCAAGGCGCGCGAAATGCAAATGAAAAATAGGTGGAAAGACAGAAGTGGTTCCCCCCCCCGCTAACAGTCCAGAACCACATTTTCTCGAATTTTTGGCTAAAGTCAAGCGGTTGAAGCTCAACAAGGAGAAGCCCGGAAAGTCATGGAATAGTGGCTGAAATGGCAATTTTGCGAATTATGATACTAAGTAAAGAAGGGCGATAAGTCAGCAGTTGAAGCTGATCAAGCTGATCAAGGAGGAGCCCAGAAAATCAAGGAATAGTGGCCAATTTCACCGATACGCCTTCAATTATGACAAGCAAATGGGGGATGGGTCCCGGGAAGAAACCAGCTCCCCCTCTTCTCGGTTCCAAATTGTTTGGCCAAAGCCAACGAAGTCATGCACACCGCCCCCCAGATTGCTTCTCATTTATTTGATTAGGGGTCGAAGCTGGGGGCGCGAAAACTGGCCTAGAAGCCAGCAGAAACCGGCGGAAGAAACCGAGTAAATTCTGGATTTTTGATCGCGAGTTCGGGCCGGCTCAGTAGAAGTGGGTAAAGGTCGCTTAACGGGGGGGGGGGGGGGGGGTGGAAACGATTTTCATATTCATCAAAAATATCCTGCTTTCTTAGCATCCAAACGGACCAGCAGTAAGAGGTAACCAAAAATTAGGTCCTTTCGCATTATCGGGGGGGGGGACTCAACTTTTTTCTTAGGATCTAATTTTTAAATATAAATAGTGGATGTGTTTCTAAATGGTCTTTTACTAATAAAAAATGTCAAAACTAGGCAAAATTTATCGAAAATCTAAAAATATCGATATTTCAATAAAAATTGGCCGATTTTTATAAAAATTCCGACTTTTTCAAAACTTCTAAAATATTTTAATATAGTTTTCTAGTTGCAAGATAAGGAATTCCGACCATCTCGCCGAAAACCATCTCGCCGAAAAACCATCTCGCCGAAAACCATTTCGCCGAAAAACCATCTTGCCGAAAACCATCTCGCCGAAAACCATCTCGCCGAAAAACCATCTCGCCGAAAACCATTTCGCCGAAAACCATTTCGCCGAAAGCCATCTCGCCGAAAACCAACTCGCCGAAAATCTAATCTTGTATGCAAATTTTTTTCGCGTAGTTGCGGTCATCCCCCAGCTCACAAAAAAGTAAAGAAAGATGCTTTTTTCAGGGTTTCTGTGCCCGGACCAGGGACGTAGCGTAATACCGGCCCCGGGGGCCCGGCCCCCCCTCCCCCCCCGCCCGAAATCGGCCGGGGCCCGAAAATTTCATAAGGGGGGGACCCTTATGATTTTTATTTTCTCAAAAATTTTGCTGCCCGCCGCGCTATTTTTTCACATTTTTACGGTTATTTATAGAGCCATTGTAACCTTCCTTTCAAAAATTTTCCCCTGCGGCGCTGTTTTCCCGTTAAAGTTTTGAGTTTTTTGGAAAAATTTTTGGGCCCCCGAAATTTTTTTCTGGCTACGCCCCTGGCCCGGACACTTCCCCTATGATTTGAGGCCGAAAACCGATTGGCTCAGTCATCTTCAGTGTTTTTTCCAGTATTAGACCAAAATGGAACAAGCCTGAAAAAAAATTTGCATACAAAATTAGATTTTCGGCGAGTTGGTTTTCGGCGAGATGGTTTTCGGCGAGATGGTTTTCGGCGAGATGGTTTTCGGCGAAGTGGTTTTCGGCAAGATGGTTTTCGGCGAGATGGTTTTCGGCGAAGTGGTTTTCGGCGAGATTGTTTTCGGCGAAATGGTTTTCGGCGAGTTGGTTTTCGGCGAGATGGTTTTCGGCGAGATTGTTTTCGGCGAAATGGTTTTCGGCGAAGTGGTTTTCGGCAAGATGGTTTTCGGCGAGATGGTTTTTCGGCGAAATGGTTTTCGGCGAAATGGTTTTCGGCGAGATGGTTTTCGGCGAACTGGTCCGATACCCAAGATAAGTATTTTTGAATAAAAAAATGTTAAACTATTTCTATTAAGTTACTAGACAATTCTAAACTTGGGCAAAAAAGTTCGCTTCCCCCTTCCCCGATAACGCAAAAGAACCAAAAAATGCGTCAGTAATACTAAATAGACTTGCCAAATGCTAAGAAAAAGACCCAAATTTGTGCAGAAAATTTCCTAAATGATCTCTGCTAGCCTGCCCATTCCTAAAGAATCTCTGCTAGTCTGCCCTTTCCTAAAGAATCTCGGCTAGCCTGCCCTTTCCTTAGAAGTTAGCTAAAATTCACTTAAATTTTACCAAAAAACTCAGCAAAACAACAAGAAAAGACAGGAAAAACGTTCCAATTAAAGCCCCGGAGGCGAATCGCCTTGATGATGTTGATGATGGATAGAGCGGATGGGGTGGAGTGGAAGCGATCGGAGGCGAGGGAGAGGTCTTCTTCTGGATAAGTGCCCAAGGCAAATAGCCACAATCAACAGCATGCGGCTACCGGATATTATAGCCAAAATTCTCGCATGCACCCAAGAAAAGCAGCCTGGTTTCTTCCGGATAAAAATAAGCTGGAAGTAAATGGCCAAATTACACGCGAAAAACGTGCAGCGGAAGGGCGAAGCTATAAAACAAGAATTTTCCGCGAAATTTGGGTAATTAAAGGGCCAGGGCAGGCTAGCAGAGATTCTTTAGGAAGAGCAGGCTAGCAGGGATTCTTTAGGAAAGGGCAGGCTAGCAGAGATTCTTTAGAGAAATTGGGAGGTTAGCAGGGATTCTGTAGGAGAGGGTAGACTAGCAGAGATTCTTTAGGAAAAAATTTAAAAACGCTTTCACTGGATTTATCTTATTTAATCTGAATTTTTAAAAAAACTGAAAGCCCATAAAGGCCTAAAACGAACGTTTTCCGCGCCTAATAAAGCCCAAGAAATCACGAAAAGCCGAGTGGTCAATAAATCGCAGGGGTGACATTTTTGGCGAGGTGAAAACGGGAGCACGAGATGTGGGGAGCACGAGGGTGAGGGTGGGTAGAGGAGGAGGAGGAGGAGGAGGCCCACCTGGGCCCTAAGGAACAGTTGGCCACGGCTGCTGACCAGAGGGCCCGATCGGCCATATTGTCTCACATCTGGGCCATTCGAATTCGGGGGAGGCGTATAAAATGGAATCGGCCACTCGTCCGATTTTATATGATCCGGGTGCCGGCGGGTTTTTGGGGTGAATTTTGGGGTAGGTGAGCCAGCCATGGAAAAGCTACTGTCGTGTCCACTACCATACTAAAAGCAACAATTCGAAATATGTCCAAAAAATCATTGGAAAAAATGTTTAGCAGTAGCAAATTCAAAACAAACAAAAATAGCGGTATAAATTTTCCCTAGCATCAAATTTTTCTAATATAAATAGCGGAATTGTTTCTAAACTCCCTTTAATATCCCTAGACGTAAAACCTTTACAAAATTATAGTGAAAACTAGTACAAAAATATTGATTTTTCGACCAAAAATGGTCGTTTTTACCAAAATTTCGACTCAAAAAATTATTCGACGTTTTATAAATTCGTTTTCTACTTGAACTAGCGTTAAATTTTACTGAAACTACTACTAAAATACCTACTCTTACGTTACCAGGTCTTTCTGGACTTATGGGAAAAAATTTGTCTGCCCCTCCCCCCCCCGATAATGCGAAAGAACCCAAAAAAAACAACAAAAACAGCCTATCGTAAAGCGTAAAAACGTTACTAGGCGTTTCTGGAAAACACAAAAAACATCCGGTTCTCCCCAATATTGCCCAAGCACCAGAATAACTAATTGAAAAAAACGGAATACCGTTTGACTTTCAACTACCAACTACGCGACGCTCCAAACGACGTTTCAAGAATAAGAAAACTAATAAGAAAGATTAGTATAAGAAAGATACAAAATTCTAGGTGAGCATAAGAAGCTGAAAAAGAGAAGAAGTAATATGTGGAGTGCGTTGAGGGTGGTCGACCAGGGGGATGATTGCGTAAAAAGTCGAGCCGACCAAGTGGCCAATGGGGGGGACCGGACAAAGACCGGACAGGAAAGAGCAGAGCAGACAAGACACACGTTGGCCCACCAAGCAGGAAAGGCTCAAGGCATCAGAGGGTAGAACCAGAAGCAAAGCAGCCTGGCGAAGCAACGGCAGGTCTCCCGCGGATAACGGATCACGGCTAATAAGCCGCTATCAGAACAACAATGAATCATCTACACACGCGTGAACATCTAGTAAAAAGCCGATCAAAAATTGGGTACTGGGCTGTTAGCGGGGGGGGGGGGGTGGGAGATCCAGCGGGAAAACCCCTTTTTAAAAATATTAAAAATCTAAATTTTGTACATTTTTTGGCAATTTTCCAACATTTCTGACGAAAAAGCAATAATTTCCCGAATTTATAGAATTTTTATATTGTTTTTTTATAACCAAAAAGCCGTTAAAAATACTATAAAACTCAACGCTCGTTATTACAGCTCTATTATTAATCAAAATTAACTTAATGTAACCCTTCTCTGGTCAAAGTGGAAATTCGGTACGTGAGATAGTACAGCTTGTGCAGAATTTTTCGCCGATTCCGAATCCGTTTTGAAAAGTTGCGGAACCCCTCTGATCAAAAAGTTACAAGTGTTTTAGCACCCAAAATACCCAAAATTTCTTACTTTTAATTCTTCAAAAATTCCATAAAATACCGTTCGGGGAAAGTAAGTCATTTTCCAGAGTAAAAAAAACGTGCTCTTTCAAATGGGCTACCACTCGAAATTAGGTATGAAACCAACGTACCAGTCCGCTCATCTTCGCCGTCGTTTCCGGGCCGTCGCTTGCGCGTCCGCATCCGCCAATCCCCGGGTGTCGCCTGAAAATCAGAAAATGACAATAATTAGTCAGCAGAACCCGATCAAAATACTGAAAACTACCAAAAATTGTGTTTTATTTTGCATTTTTAAGCGCCCAAAATATAATTTATTACTAAGCCAGCCAAAAGCCAAAAAGGGTGAATCTTCATATCGCCGAATTTTCATATCGCCGAATTTTCATTTCGCCGAATTTTCATATCGCCGAATTTCATTTCGCCGAATGTTCATTTCGCCGAATTACGTATGAAAATCTATGTTGGAGACCTTGGAATTTACAATATTTTGCTCCGCCTGCCACCTGATTTTGTCGGAGCATCAAGAAGATAACTTTACCTTCGTTGAAAACAGCGGCACTGATGCTTGCTTCGACCTATTCCTGAAGAAGAGGCCGATGAGCTATATTTTATTGTTCGCTAGATAACGGGCTCCGAAAAACCCGCCGAATGAAGCTTTGTGCAATAAATTTTGGACGAAATACATATTCGGCGAAATAAACGGCGAAATGAAAATTCGGCGATATGAAAATTCGGCGATATGAATGTAAATCGCCAAAAAGGCGTCTTTTCCAAAGCCTTAGGAACGCCCAAAAATCGACGTGCCGCATTGACCCAGTTCGCCCGCCACCACCACCACTCGTCAATATTTGTTTTCCAGCGCACACCACTATGCCGCATCCAAACGGGACAACAAAAGGCCGCGACACGCAACGCGTCTCTGCCAGTAGACCTCCCGAACCCCCCTAAACCCCTTAACCCCCTCCCAGCCCCCCTCTGCGCTCTCCCCCTTTCCCCACGATCTCGCGCGAGAGAGGCGAAATAGTGGGGAAAGAGGAGAGACGCAGACGGACACAGAGGGGGGTTGGGAGGGGGGTTAAGGGGGGTTTAGGGGGGGGGGGGGTTCGGGAGGTCTATCTGCCAGATTGCCGTCGATTGTGGTGCTGGACTGTTAGCGGGGGTGGGGATTTTTAGCGGCGGGGGGAAACCACTTTCTGTTTTTTCCACCTATTGACGCTGTAAAATGTATTTAGTAGTTTTTGATTGCTAGAAAGTTATATCTAATACTTAGAAAATTCGAAAACCGTTTTTGGTGATTTTTCACACCTTTTTGAGCAAAACTCAAAAATTTTCGAAAATTTTTCTTATTGTTTATATTGTTTTGATATCTAACAACTATGTAAAATGTTATAAAAATGGTTTATATTTTGTTATAGGGCCGTAGAGGATCACAAGGAAAAACTTGGTCCCCCCGCTAATAGTCCAGAACCAGCTTAGGCGTAGCGTAGCGCTTCAGAGGCTTAGATCAAAAAAATTGGCATTGGGAGCGTCTTGTAGTCAAAATCCGGTCTCTGCATAGCACCGAAAAAGCTTATCGGAATTTTCGACAACCGCTTCCACGTCATTTCCACAAAATCGAACAATCGTACGACGGTACAAATTTTTTATTGATCGGAACGGGATCTCGCCGGGGAATACGATAGGAATGAGATACGTGATGATGTAAGAAGAGAGAGTACAACCGGTAGATAGCAGTCATCGCACAAAATAACAACAATTTGTCGGCAGTTAGAGGGAGGGCCAAGAAATAGACACGTGGGAAAGACGGACAACGGGCACGTAACAAATGGAAATAACGGGGGGCGCCTATTGGAGTTTGGCCTGGATCGAGAGCAGCTTGGAGATGATGTTCTGCGGGAACTTGTAGTTGGTGCCGGCCGCCAGCACGACGATCGCTTGGGCTTGCCTGAAAATTTACAGGTTTAATGGGGGCCACGAAAAAGGTACTGCTCTCTTTAACGGCGGTTTTAACTACTTACAAAATAAACAATAAAATAAAGTTTTTACTAAAAAATAAAACAATTATATTTCAACTAGAAAAACTAGCTAAAAACTTTGAAAAAGTCGAAATTTTCGTCAAAAATCGCCGATTTGGGTCAAAAAAATTCATATTTTTTACATTTTTCAATGCAATTTTTTATAGTTTTCAAATTTATGAATAGTAACCAGCCATTTAGAAACGTTTCCACTATTTATATTCGAAAACCAGACCCTAAGACAAAAAAGTTGGTCCCCCCGATCATGCGAAAGAACTAGAATTTTAATAGCAACAAAGCGTCGAAAAACGTTTCAAAAATATTCTATTAAAATACGCTCCTCCAAAAAAAACAGCGAAGTAGTTCAAAAAACAAGACAATCCGAACAAATTAAAATAACTTGATTAGCTTTAATTAAATTAAGCTTCAAATTGAACGAATTGAACAACTTAAATTATTTTTAACATAAAACGAGCGAACCTCTTGATGTCGCTTCGAGTGGCCGGTCGTGCTTCCGGGAACGCATCAGCCATGCACTGCATCACAGCCAGGCAAACGTCCGGCAAAACGGCGCGAACCTAGAATGAACAGTAACTAAAGATCACAAATCGATGCACCTGGGGCGCCATCAAATGCTCTTGGGCGGTGAACGCGTGCACGTTGATTTGGTCGGTGGGGATGAGGCGCGTCTCGCGAATCGTCTAAAAATCGGGTAAAATAACGGGAAAATAGATTGGATAAAATCCAATAAAAATTAATCTTTTTCGTCGAGTTTTTTTCACGTGCCGAGTAAATTATTTTTCGCTTTGTCCGAATTTAAATTAGAACCGGAAAGTGTTTTTGGTCAAATGTCTGCGAAAATTGACATGAGAAAACGAGCTAAAAAGCGTTTTCAAACCCTAATTCCACGCAAAAACTGGTCTGGAATACGCCAAAAAAAACCCCTAGAAAATTCTTACCAGCATCACTTCATCGTAAAGTTTGTGGCGACACCGGTCGAGCAGTCCGTGGATGTCGAGCAGCATGGTGAGGGTGCTCAGCGCCTTCGAGGAGGCGTTGATCGAATCTGAAAAATGGAGATTGCGAGTGTACGCGAACGAATTGCGAAAACAATTTTAATCCCGAAACACGATGGCAAAATCCTAAATCTTTCCGTATTTTTCGATACAAAAATTTGAAAAAGTTATTTCTAATATGTTATGTGTTATAAATTATGTTCTAATTTTGCGGAATATAATTTCGGGAGAAGGAGTTTTCAGGATTGAGAATATAATTCTTGCAAAATGATCAGCAATACTCACGCTTTGCCAAATCTTCGGCGGCCCGGAGAACGGGAATTCGATGGCTCTCGTCGTTCTGCGTGATCAGCTCGGAGAGACGCCGCGCCATCACCTCGATCGCCCGATCATCTTGGCCACAGATGCGCAGCAGCTCGACGGCCTGGAAAAAAATCAGTAAAGCTCATCAAGAACACAAACCTGATCAGGATTTCCGGACAATTCGGTGTCTTCGGCGACGCGAGTGATAATCGCGCGCACATCGACGTCATAGCTGAAAAACGGGATTATTAAATTTCCGAGTTTTTGCTAAGCTAAACTAATACAGTAATAATCATAATGAATACCATATATAACATTTTGAGGCCAACGTAACTCAAATAAGGCAAAAAAACTGTAATTTGGAAACTACCGTAACCTGGGAAAATGCCGATTTTTCGATATCTAAGGAAATTTGGCAAAAAGCGGGATTTCGAAGCTACCGTTACCCAAATAAGGCAAAAAACGTAATTTGGACACTACCGTAACCACGGAGAGTGCAGACAAGGCAGATTTTTCACGAAAATCGGCCAAAAGCGGGCTTTCCAAGCTACCGTAACACAAATCAGGCTTTGGACACTACCGTATTCCCAGAGAATTCCGAAAAATAAAATAAAATCTAAATAAATCAAGAAAATTCCTATAAAACCCACTTGTCAATGAGAGCCTTGGATCGTTTTTGTCCCTGCGATTCGCCAATCACAGCCTGAAAAGTTCAAATAAGGACGTGTTTCTTAAAAAAGGATACCTTCACGTTTCCGGTCAAATAGAGCACACGCGAGACGGCCGACTCGAAAATGTCGCGTCCTTGGGCTGTTTTTTGACCCTAAAAACCGGAAATAAATCAGAAACAAAAGAAGCTAAAGCCATTAAAAATATCAATAAGTAATATAGATTAATACCTTTAGTAAGTAGAAATAATCGAGCGTCGTCTCCACGTCTTCCATCTCGAATCCTTTCGTATAGCTGACGAGCAGACGGGCCAGCGACACCGTGGCCGCCACCGATTTGCCGTCCGGGTTGGTGTTGACTAAAAAAAGGAAATAAAAATATGCCGCACACTAGAAAAAAATGGAAGCGTCAAAAACGTACGCAGCTTGATGTTCTGCATCTCGACGGCGGGGTCGGTCAACTTCAGCAAGCCGTTTTCGTAGGCCAAGATGGCCATGTGCACCGCATCGCTCACGTGGCCGGTCTAAAAAAATAAAGAGTAAAGTAGAATAATCACCAATAAATTACATCACTAAGAATAAATCGGTTCTTTGGCATTATCGGGGGGGAAGCAACTTTTTTCCTTAAGATCCCAATTTTCAAACATAAATCGCGGAGGTTGTTTCTAAACTGTTTTTTACAATTCTTAGACGTAAAAACTTTACAAAGTACCTCAAAAACACAAAAAATATCGCTATTTCGAGCAAAAATTGCCGGTTTTGACCAAAAATTTAACTTTTTTAAAACTTTCTAATGAGTTAGATTGTTTTTCTAGGCCAAATATAGTCATATTTTTATTAGCATACATGTATTACGCCTCTTACATGTGCTAAGCATAGCGCTTTAGATGTTTATTAGTCTTCTAGCACAGATCTTACATGTGCTGGGAGTCCAAAGTGAGGAGAGCGGGCTAGCGGATCCCTCGCTAGCTCGCGAGATAAGACACAAGATAAATGAGTGTCAGGTGGTGCGCGCATAGAAATCCCTTGCTAAAACAGCGGGAGCTAACATTTTATTAAAAATACAAATAAAATACTCTATTTAGCTGCTAGACATTTCTAGATAGATTCGACAGATTTGCAAAATCCGCCCCCCTCCCCCCCGATAATGCAAAAGGACCAATAAATACAATCGAAATACCTCAACCAGCAAATCGACGGCGCGCTCGAACTGGCCGCTGAGCGTGAGGGCCAGGAAATAGATGTGCGCGTCGCGAAAACCGTTGGCCATGAAGTAGCTGACGCCTAAATTTTTGAAAATCATGAAAATCGGTAGCTACGCGGCCTAAAAAATACGAGTAAACTAAATTCCACAAGTCAGAAACGAGAAAAACGAACCGTAATCGATGGAAATGGTCTTCTGCAGGTCCACGTAGAGGGCCCGGGTGATGTGGGGGTCGAGTCGCAGCGGGATCAGCTTGAACCACAGCCAATTCTCCATCGTGTCGGCGATCGGGGATTCGACGCCGAGCAGCGCGCTGTATAGGCCCCTAAAAGAAATATCTTGGAAAGCTGAGTAAAATTGGATATTTTTCTCTTCACGACTTTTCTTTTGACCTAAACTATCTAAAGATCCATCCAAAGCAAAATTATCGAGTTCGTTATGTACGTTTCGGCAAGTAGAATTCGGCTAGATGAAGATTCGGTTCTGGACTGTTAGTGGGGGAGAAGAGAAACCAAACTTTTTTCGTATTTTACATAGCTTTTAGGTATAGAAATTCATAAAAAAAACGAAAATGTTTGACCTTTTGGCCAATAAGCATAAAAATATGACTAAAAACTTGGTTCTACACCGGTAACGTGGTCTTTGTACGAAATCGTGGTCTTTGTACGAAATCGTGGTCTTTGTACGAAATCGTGGACTTTGTACGAAATCGTGGTCTAATGGACGCCGATGCGGGTAACGTGGTCTTTAAACGATATCGTGGTCGATTGCCGGCATCGGGGTCTTTAAAAATCGAAAAATCGGCGATTTTTTGGGCCTGTTGAAAACGTGGTCTTTAAGAATCTGGCTATAGACCACGATTCCAAAACTTCCGGTAAAGCCCAAAAATGCGACTGCGGTGTATGTAGACTACGTCGAGGGGAGAGACTGTCGGGGCCAACCTAATCAATCATTTTTAGCTACAAACAAATTCTTTGTATATTTTACGACCCTCTATTCGTTCAAGAAATTTTGAGAAAACATGCAGAAAACATTCAAGAAATTTGGAGAAAACGTCTAAACTGTCGAAAACTAGCTTTCATTCAATGTTCCACTGTGAAAACTACGTTTCATATTTGATTTTACAATAACTATTTTGTACCAGCGCTGACCCCCCGCTCCGCGGGGGTTCAGCGCTGGCCCTCCCGGGGGGTAATAAATCAACATCCCATACACCGAAATCCCGAAACGCCCCGGCTCCCGGACCCGTCCGAACCGGTCCTGGGGGTCCCGCAGTGATCCGGTCGGACGGGCGGACGGACGGGCGCACGGACATTAGAAATTTATATATACTCTGATTACAATATTTTGGTACGCAAGGCTATAAACCACATAACGTGCTAGGTTAGAAACAGGTAAGAGTTTACTTTACCCCCCCACAACCGAAGGGTCTCAAAGTTGTCGGTATTTTCGCTTATTTTGTCGGGATTTTTGCAAAGCCATTCGATAGAGCGTCGAAAAATATACTAAGAGTTTTAATTTGAGCCTACAATAATTTAAAATAAAAAAGTTATAGCCAAAAACTTCCGGCTGGGGGGGGGGGGTAAAGTAAACCGTAGCCTAGAAACATACTGGTGAAATTGCCACGTTTTTCCAGCAATTTGCGGGCTTTTCCGGAAGTTTTGGAATCGTGGTCTATAGCCAGATTCTTAAAGACCACGTTTTCAACAGGCCCAAAAAATCGCCGATTTTTCGATTTTTAAAGACCCCGATGCCGGCAATCGACCACGATATCGTTTAAAGACCACGTTACCCGCATCGGCGTCCATTAGACCACGATTTCGTACAAAGTCCACGATTTCGTACAAAGACCACGATTTCGTACAAAGACCACGATTTCGTACAAAGACCACGTTACCGGTGTAGAACCAAAAACTTTGAAAAAAACCTTTTTCTAACAACTTTCTAGCAATTAAAAACCCTATAAAATACATTATATATCGTCGACAGAAAACGGCGAAACGGTGGGAAAACGAAAAAGTGGTTCCTCCCCCGATTTCCAGTCATTTCGCATAATTTTCATTTCGCATACCGCCATTTCGCATAATTGTATTTCGCATAATTTTTATTCCGCATAACGGTGATTTCGCATAACGCTTGTTTCGTATAACGCTTATTTCGCATAACGGTGATTTCACCTAACCGTGATTTCGCATAACGATCATTTCGCATAATTTTCATTTCACCTAACGACCATTTCGCATAATTTTGATTTCGCCTAACCGCCATTTCGCATAATTTCGGCTATGGCAGCCGATGGTATATATACCTTTAGCTTAGTAATCAGCAATCGATGAAAAACAATCTAACTGCGCGGTTTTTTTGCGCTTTTCCTTGCAGATATCTTAGGCTTGCTCAAAACCCATGACCCATGGGATATACTTCTGTTTTGAGGGGCTTTGCCAAAAATCCTACGTTGTAGTTTGTATCCATGTGTAAACTAGCAAATCTGACCGCAAATCTAGGTCAAACGTATTATTTTGACTGCAGATGCGGAATCCGCGTAAATGGTAGTTGTATGATACCGTTACCGCACTTCATATCATATAAAACGCCATATTTGCTCTTGGTTGATACAAACTAAAAAATATGCGAAATAAACGTTATGCGAGATTATCGCTAGGTGAAATAAAAATTATGCAAAATGATCGTTATGTGACATCACGGTTAGGCGAAATGACCATTATGCGAAATCGCCGTTAGGCGAAATAAGCGTTATGCGAAATCATCGTTATGCGAAATCGACGTTCTACGGAATAAAAATTATGCGAAATGCCATTATGCGAAATAGCCTTATGCGAAATGGTAATTATGCAAGATGAAGAAATACCCCTCCCCCCCGTTAACAGCCCAGCACCGAAATTTCGATCAGATAGATAAAATCGGCGGCAAATCCAGCAAACGCACTTCCTGTAGAGATCCCGGATGGAGTGCTGCTCGTGACGCCATTCGACCTTCAATTTCTCCTTCAGCTCCTCCGTCAGCCTGAAAAAAATACAAATATACCTCCGAAAAAACCGTAAATACCAACCTCGAGTTATCTTTCAAATAGACGAGGCACTTGTAGAGCATGTTGGTGCGCTGGTTGACCGCGACAAGCTATAAAAATAATTTGGATGTAAAGGTTCTTTAGGATTCGCGGGGGGAATCCCGGGGCGAACAAATTTTTCTCGGACCAAGCCTAAAATAGCGGTATAAATAGCCCAGAATTTTCGAGATTTTTCAGGAAAATCGACCAAAAGCGGGATTTCAACCGTAACCCAACTACGGCAAAAAACGTAATTTGGAAAGTTCCGTAACCCCGAAATGCAGATTTTTCGAGATTTTTCCGGAAAATCGACAAAAAGCGGGATTTCGAAGCTATCGCAACTCCAATAACGCAAAAAACGTAATTTGGAATATTAACGTAATTTCTACATGGTTTTTGACTATGTCTAAAGATAAAAACGTTACAATTCTTTAATTCAAATTTATTTCTAGGTTGAAAAAATTGCTTTTTTCGACTAAAACAAATTAATTTTCAAATGTTTCAAACCGTCTTTGAAAGTTTTACTACGTCAAATCTAGTTAAAAGGTACTAAAACAACTTTTTAAAAATTCTAGAAAAAATCGGTTCCCTCGCGAAGCCTAAGGACAGATTTGAACGAAAATAACCTACATTCAACGCATCGGAGGCCGCCGACAGTTCGCCGCAGCGCATACACGTGTAGATGACCTGCCAGGCGGGGCAACCGTCGCCCAGGCATCCGTCCTCGATCTCGCTCGCAATGTCGGAGCACGCCTGGAAAAATAAAGAGATTTTTAAAAAGGAATTTCAATTTCAATGTAAAAAATGAGTTGGAAAAGAACAGAAAAACGAAATAAAGATAAACTGACGTTGATATAACCAGCTACAAGGGTGCGTGTTCCGGGTATTCCTCCGCGGCGGGCCGCCTCCAGGTTGTTTTGGACGCAGCGCTGCATGTGGTCGATGAAACTAAAAATGGAACTATAGCTTAATTTTTACAAATTTTCTTTCTCTTTCTTCCTGTCTTCGTATTCTTTAAAATACGGTAATTCTAAGTACATTTTGAAATATTAATTTATATCCAATCAAACGGGCAAAATGACAAAAAAAGAAATTGGGGTCCTGAAAAGTACGAATCACTCCAATTTCCAGCTTAGTTACATAAAAGTGAACTAATTCGCCTGCTTCGAGCGAAATTAGCCAGGCTTATTCGCCTTTTTAGTAAACTATCCGTGGTTTAATAAATTTGAGTACCCGGGAAAATCATGAGGTTTTATCAATTTTCCTAACAAACCAAAGGCAACAAAATTTTAAATTCTTTCAGAAAACACACCTTTTGTGCAAATAATCGGTGGCCCGCTGCACGAGCTCGACGGACGTTTCGACGGCGTCGATGTCGTTGTTGCAGCGCCTGCCGGCCATTGACGTGAATTGCGCCCACATGTCGACGGTGATGTCCTCGCTGTCAGATTCTTTCACGGCATCTTTCAGCAGTTGAGCGAGATCCTAAAATATAATAAATAAATAGAAGAAAAAATTTACCGCTCGCTTTCCGGCACGCAGATATTTTCGCAATTTGTCGGCGAATATGGCCAGTCGGCGATCGCCCAGCCTTGGTCCCGTGACTGGCCGATTGACGTTGCGGTTTGGTGTATCGTTGATTCCACTTCCGAACGTCTGAAATTAAAAAATATAGACAATCAAAGCTTGGGAATTTGATAGTTGCCAATTTCCGTTCATTTCGCCGATTTTCTATTAGCCGTTTTTGAGCTAAAACAGCAACACTTCTTTATTCGACAAACTGCATCTCGGCCCCTTGAATTTTTATAATATTCGCTTGTGTTATGATTCCTTAGCTCAAACGTGCTTTACGATAAAAAGCGTTGCTATTTTGACGCAACATTCGCATTTTGACGAACAAGCGTCCGCAAAAAGGATCGTCGGCGAAATGAACGCACACCGATAGTTTCCGACTGTCAGCCAGTTTCAAGAAAAGACATCAAATAAGGGATCAAAACACACCGAGTTTAGTCGAATCCCATGCACGGAAGGATGGGGCCGATTGAGCAACACTTGATTGAAGAAGGCGCGCTCGGCTTCGAGACGGACACGTTCAGCCAGCTCGTCCACCACTTCGTCATCTAAAAAAGGGAATTGTATCCTAAGAGATTGGAGATTTACCTTGCGGCGTTGCGGCTGGAATGTTGATCGGTGCGCGTTGAGTCAATTTTGGAGCGCCCGCGAAGACGATGCCGTGCTTGCCGAACAGGAAACGATTCTAAAATGACAAAAGGATATTTCAACGAAAACAAACAAAACAAGACCTTATCCGAAGGCTCGTCCGTTCGCCGCTTCACCAAATTCTCGCTGGCGCGGAAGATCTCGGTCAGGTTGACGCCCATCTGGTGGTCGACGTTGTAAGCGGGTTGGCCCTGGAAAAAAAATAATAATGAAAATCGATATTTTAAAGCGTTACCGAGGAGGCGTCTGCCGACTTGGTGGCGCTGAAGAAGCGGCTGGTGAACGAATTCGTGGCCGAGAGGCGGTCGGCGCGATCCAGCAAATCACTGAACATCGGCTTCATCTTGGCGCCGAGCTAAATCAGGGAATGTATGAAGCCGTGGAGACAAGTTAATGAAAAAAGACGAAAAATCTGTTTGATAAAGAACGGAAATCCCATTTTTTGGCGCATTTTGCTATTTAGTTATAGAAATAAATAGGAAATAGAGAAAGTTATAATGTAGTTCGCATGAATCGTAGTTTCCGATGATGATGTATCCTATCAAAAGAATGAAAATTCAATTCGTATCACAGACAAAAAGAGCTCCTTCTCTGAGATTTTCACTTTCCTGAGAATTCGCGGGGAGTAACTTTTTGCTACGGGTCCCCGCTGGACTAGTAATCAAATAAAAAGCTGGTATATAGTTTTTATTAAGTTTTGACTATATTCAGAGCATAACATTTTTCAAAAAACGTTATAGAAATGTTTTAATGCAACGGAATTTGGTCATTGGGGGCAAAAGGATTGATTTTTCGACCTAAAGATAGTTTAATTTCTAGTTTTGATGTTCAACATAGCTAGAAATAGTGGGCAAATGAATCCAAATTGATCTAAAAACCATATCTAACTTTTTCTATCAGATAGAAAGCCAGAAAACGACACGAATACGCAAAAGCATGCGCCAACTTTTTTTCAGAAATGTTTATTGTCAATCCGGAAACAAAAATAGACGCAATGTACTTATCACATTGACAGAAATCGAGCAAGGTGAGAATAGGTGGAGGGGGAGAGGCGATAGAGACGGGGAGGGGATGTTTTGAATGTGAGGGGAGGGGCCGACGAGGGCAATTTGTCAAGTGTAAAATACCGAGCACCGACTATACTAAATAAATGTACACATCAGGTGGGTTGAGGATTTTGGGGTAATCGGGGGGAATAGGGCAGCAGGACACTCGTAGACATTATTTCGTGATAGTGGCATCAATGTTGGGAATAGGAGTGAAAGAAGACGTCGAACGTGGTGTAATCTCCCGGGGGCGTGATGCTTGAAGGGCGTCAAAAAACCCTTTAGAAGCCTGGAAAAGTGTCCAATTTTCATGATTTAGGTATCAAACGAAAGCTCTCGACGAGACGATGATTATGTGATTACGGGTTTTCGAAATTTTTCAGTTTAGAAAAAATCTAGATAGCTTTCAAAAAGCAACGAAAACGGTTCTTCTAAATAAAAAAACCCATAACAACGCGTGTTTGCTTCAAAAACGTAAGGATGCCAAAAAAATACCGCGAAATTTGGAAATTTGTTTGGATTTGGAACTTCCGCGTTTTCGAAGTTTTGCAATTTTTTGAAAATTTTTCGATGGTTTTGACACAAAGCAAAAAAACGGCCAACCCTTCAAAAAACCCTATTTGAATGCCAGCCAGTCGCTTTTCTAGAAAAACTGGCCTAGAGACGCCAGAAGATGTACAAACTATAGAAATTTCAAAGAAACAAAGCTAGAATTTAGATTTATAAAAGAATTTAGTGTTTTTAAAAGACCGTTTCATCAAAAAAACATCTGCATTTAGCAAACTTCGCAAAAAATTTTCGTAAAGCCCAACAACTGAAAATTTCAAAATAGGGGAGATACACATCCCCGGCTTATCGATCAGCAGCTTGAATTTGACACCTAAATCATACAAATTGGACATTTTTCCAGGCGGCTAGGGGGGAATCTGGGGATTGGGGACACCTTCTACTGGCAATCCCTCCGTTACAAATCTTTGTAGTATACTCATCCATCAGCCGTCGCGGGGGGTGGGCGATATCCGTATTATGCACATAATAATCTCGTTACAAAAACAACAGATGTATGTATAGCAAATACAATATATAGAATTTGAGAAACACGATGGGCATAGAGAGACGAAATGAAATGAATCGTTGGGAAGATTTGGGCGATGCTGGGGTGAAGCGGGGGAATGTTCTTTGGGGGGCTCGCGCGCCGACAATTGCACACTGTGTAAAGTCAATCGTACCAGAGGATTTCAGGGGGAGGTTGGTTTCGAACGAGAAACGGTTCTGGACTGTTAGCGGGGGGAGGGGGGCGTTCCCAATAATCCCGTACGGCCTTATAACGAAATATAAACTTTTTTTATAGCGCTTATCATAGTTTTTAGATCGAAAAGGTTATAAAAAAATAAAAATTTTCGAAAAATCTTGAATTTTTGGTCAAAAATGTATGAAAACGACCCTAAAAAAGGTCAATTTTCGAATTTTCAAATTTTTTATAACTTTCTAGAAATCAAAAACTACTAAAAACATTATAAAAATACTATGTGAAATACAAAAAGCCCCACCCCCCGCTAACAGTCCAGTACCCAAAAAACCGAGGTGGAATGGGGGAAATGGGTTATTTGGGGTGAAAACGAATTTGTTAAAAGTGGGGGGAAGATACCTTAACGCGGCCCGGAATCAATACTGTTTCTTCGCGTCCAAAGCTCGTCCGTCCATCGATATGTGGGGCTGCTTGGCGGGGTCGAGACGTAGACGTACTACGCGGTCCGGGCCGACTCGCTGGCCCGTGTGTGGTTGGTGGTGCTGGAAGAAAAGATGATTTTGATAACCAAACACAAAATCCCGACAATGAGGGGTAGACGGTGAAAAAGCCGAGGTTTCACCTAGATTTATAGCTTCTTTCGCATGATCGTGGAGGGAGGAGTTAGCTATCTTTCAAGCCGATAGAGTACGTAGAAACTATACGCAGAAGAAAAAACAATTATAAACTTTTAAAACGATAAATTTGGTCTGAAAAACGAGATTTTAGCATTTTTCAACTAAAAACTCTAAAAATTTGGATTTTAGGGGATTAAAAACAGCGTTATAGAGCTATTACCCTAAAACCTCGTGTATAGGTCCGGTACAATTTCATTCCGTACGAATACAAATGACACCAAATAATGTGCGTAGGGTACAATCCGGCGCAAAAGTTATGTAAGCCAAAAGAGCCGGTTCTCAGGGCCTCATGCAGCAATTTCTTTCATTAAACCACTCAAATTGTTGGAAATAGTCGAAATACGAACAAATATTCCATCAAAATTGCAAAAATACCATTCGTGAGCGGCGTTATTTGCAAGAAACCGAAAAACGAAACACACCTAATGACGTTCATACGGAATTACGGACGCTCCGTACACGTGAAAATTTTCACCCGGAACTATACACGGGGAGGACCTATACACGAGGTTTTAGGGTACGTTATTTTTAATAGCGGATTCGATTTCAGGCAAAGTTTACCCCCCGATAATGCGAAAGATCCGTTTTACGTAGCGGGCCAGAGGGGCTTGAAACGGCGACACGACACGAATTTCACTGATCAACGTTTTTTTTTACTTAAAACGACGCTTTTTCGTAATAAAATTTGCATAATTTTCTCACGATTAGACGAACAGAGGGAAAAATTGATGATAACGTCGTAATTCTTACAGACTACTTTCTCATCGGTAACAGATACAATTCACTGAATGTTTGCCGCTCGGCCGTGATAAAGCCACTTTGGTAACTCGTCTCCGCGTCACCAACGGCCTCTCTAAAAGACACCAACTGCCGCCTACTTCCCGAAAAAACGCCGAAAAACTCCTCTATATTACCTATTTTGTTGGATGGTCTGCGTGGTGGCCGGCTGCTTGCCCGCTTCAGTCTCGATGAATTGACGCAGACGGTCGAGGTAGGCGCCGTGCAGCTCGACGTCGTTGTGTCCAGCACCGGCAACCTGGAAATAATTTTATCCACAAGAAATGGTGCGGTGGGAGCGAGTTACGTTTCTAGACAAACAGGTAACAATGTGGTTCTTTGGATTCCCGCGGAAATCGAAGGGATTTCTAGAGCGAGATACGTCAAATAGAGTTATAAATAGCATATTTTAAAAGGGTTGCTTTTTATGTTTAAATTGTAAATAGTATAAGTAAAACCTAGCTAGAGTTCGAGCTCTCAAAAACAAACTCAGAAAAAGCGTAAATATTTGAAATATTGGTCAAAACACTATTTTTTTTAATATTTATCGATCAAAATTTGTAGTTTTGTTTCGGAATCGCAAAAAAAGGAATTTAGAAACATTTTCTCTGATTCAGAAAACCTCAGTCCTAAAGAAAAAGCTCCCTCTTAACTGCGAAAGCACATTTCGTCTAAAAAACGTACCCAAAGCGGCTCGACCGACGCCGGGCATCGCTCGTACATGGAGACGCCGTGCGAGAAGTCGATCACCTATAAAAACGATGTGCGCAGAAAATAAAAGTCGTCACCTCATCGTCGGTGCCGTGGATGACTAATGTGGGGCACGTGACGCGCGGTACTTTTTCTAAAATGAAAATAATTATCTGGATAAAACACAGCCCAACCAATAGAAGGGAACGCATCGCAGCACCACGTCCGCTGCGTGCCGGGGAACGCCACTCGCATGCCGGACATCAGCGGGGAGTGCAGAATCTGAAATACAACGTTATAACAACCGCGAATTTTAATTTAAGTAATTGATTTGAATGGTTTTTCAACGCGTGTGCAAAATTGCAAAAGATCATAATTTAAAAGAAAAATTGATAAATAAAAGAGGGTGCTACACGAAATGACTTTTTTTTCATGAATGTACTGCTATTATAACGTACTATCACGCTAAAACGCGTTCAATGCCAGAAAAATCATACTGACCAATGCAGCGACATTCGGATGTTTCGAGGCCAAATCGACGGATGGGACGGTGCCGATGCTTTGGCCGTAGAGGATGATCCTCTCTGCGGGCACGCCGAATCTGGAAAAGGGCAAATTTTATGGGGACTTTGGGGCTGAATGAGTCGAATAGCGTTTTTATAACTCTAACCGTGTTTCAAGCCGAAAGCCAAACTAAAAACTTGGAAAAATGTCAAAATTTCGTAATTTGCAAAAACTGCAAAAGTAAAAACTGTATTTTTAAAGTTTAGATCAGCTGGAAAATTTTGTATTTTGCGATCGAAATGTTACGAAAAGCGTTTTTATAACTTGAACGGTGTTCAAAGTCAAAAATTTAGAAAAAGTCAAATTTAAAATAGAAAAAAACTATATTTTATGCGTTTCCCTAAAAAGTGATTTACCGTTTAGATCGACTATAATAACGTTTTCTATTTTCCTATCAAAAAAAGCTATTAAAACTACAATACCTTGACTGCAATGCCTCATATGCCGCCTGGATGTCGGCGTACAAGTTCTTCTCGCTCGGCTTGCCCGTGGAACAGCCGTAGCCTGGAAAGAAATTCATTTTTTTTAGATCGGACGCCAAATCTCACCCGAATAATCGTAGCTGAACACATTGACGCCGATCCGGTAGCCGAGCCCGTAGTAGAAGCTGCTCATCTGCCCGAGGTCGACGGCGTTGCCAGGCGAAAAGAGCAGCGTGTACTTGGCCTGGTTGCCGCAGGGCCGGACGTAGATGCACGCGATCTTGTTTCTGCGCCTCGTCCTTGTTGTAAACATCTATAAAAATAGTTTTATCTTAAGTGAAAAGTCCAAATCCGAAAATTTGGAGGAGAAAAAACATACCTCAACCAATTTCAGCTCCTCTTGCTCGTGCGGCCAGTCGGCTCGCCCCTCGATGAGGCTCATTCTAGAAAAAAAATAATTAAAATCTATGTAGAAAAGGATAATTTAAATTTAGAAAAACTAAAGGTTTAGTACCAAAAAATCTAAAAATCTCACTTGCAGTCATCGGTGATCGAATAGCACGGCTCGGGCGGCATGAAAGCCAGCTTGCTGACGATGCTCGACGGGAAGGGAGGGCAGCAAAACAGGCAGCACAGGTCGCGGAACGACACCTGAAAAGGAAAATGCCATAAAACCATCGTCGTTTTTTTAATTAATTTCTTAAAATGTCATTTTCAATCAAAAATCCTCGGCACTCTGTCCGATTGGAAAGTGAGTCCACCGACTTGCCCGAGGCGGATTAGACCGGCTCCAAAAATTGTTTACACCCTAAGACTAGCCGGGGGCTGGAGAGAGCACACTCGCAAAAATAAATCAAGCAAAAGCGTTCTTGGCATGAATTTTGACGCTGTTACGGTTTTCCTCCTTTCTAGAGTAATTTGACGCGAGGCGCTCGAATTTTTCGACTAAACCAAGTTGGGCATGTTATTTTTTTGATCTCAGCGTGTTAAACTACCCTATAAACTACCCGCTGAACCGAAACAACGCCCGATTTTTTGCTTTGAAAGCCCTGATTGCTTACCCGGCCGGCTGGCTGAGGCTGCGGCGCTTGCATCGGTTCCCCAACCGGTGTCGACGAGTTGGATGCCGCTGCTGAAGAGGACATCCTGCAAAAAAGCACAACTATAATCAACTTGGAGCCACAGTTGGAGAGAAAAGCGGAAAATGAAGACACGAAGAAACGTGTGGCGTTTTAAAAAGACTCCGTCCCAATTGGATTTTAGCCCTGTAAAAGCTCCTGGAAAAGAAAAACTCGCGAAAACTTTGTAAAATCTCGTTTTGCGCAAATTTGAAGTTCTAAAATCGGTCACGAAGAGTACAAATTTTCGAATGCCTCAACGGAGAGGCCGGAAGGAGACAACTACTCTTCTGCCGAATATTTGCTCAAGCGATTAACGGAAGCAAAAGGAGGGCCGATCATGCCAATCATTAGTGAAAGTCCATGAGGAAATGAGAGTGATTGTAGGTTGTAGAGGAAAAAAGGAAAGTTTTAAAGCTTCTTGTAAAGATATTCGGATTCGGAAAAAAGGGCCTTGTTTTGATGAGTCAAGACGTCAGCAAAGCATGACAAAAAGGAGAACAAAAACGTTTCTGGATGGTTTTCACAAAATATGAGATGAATGAGCGGAAAAAGCTGCTAAACCGAGCGGTTCGAGCAGTAAATTTGGAGCTTTAGCAAGGTTAAAGCTCAAAAATTGATCCTGCGTGATACGAAATTCAATTTATTAATACCTTTATGATTTAATATTTTGGTATTACTTTATGATCTAAAACGCCAGGCTCTAGACTAGAATAATCTACGCGATGAATAGGTTCTAAAAAGCTGCTAAAGTGAGTGGTTGAGCTCAATCCAGAGATTTATGAGTGCCAACGCTCTAAAAATAGACCTAGACTTTTACAAGAATGAGTTATTAATTGCCAATAATCACGAATATATAGGTAATAACGATTCCTAGCAAGGATGGAGCTCAAAAAGCTGCCCAAAAAGCCACTAAATCAAGCGACCTGGCTCAAACGAGACATTTCTCAGCCTAAAAGACGTAGAAATTTACCCAGACATTGCCATAACGAAGTCAATAAAGCCGTAGATTCCAGGATGTTTCTGCCAAAACCCGCTCCGAGCAGACAGATACGAAACTTTGGCTAACGAATCTCATCCCGGGGCCGGATGCGAGAAACTTTGGCGAGATTATTGGCTCAATTATTTCGGCGGGTGCCCCTCCCGGGCCGCCTCAGGTTGTGCCAAGGCTCTTCCCAGCTTCTCCCGCGCTATACAAGCCCCATAATGGGCCGGAAATAGGGGGAAAGTTTGCGGGAAAAGCCGGGCGAAGCCCTGTTTGGCCTGCCCGGAGGCGGCATTTACGTAGGCGGCAGGCCGCACATCGATAGGCAGTACAGGGCATGGCGTATGGGTGTGCGGTGTAGTGCGTCGGAATGATGGCAACCGGGGCAGGGGGGGGGCCAGCTGGGCCAACATAACATTCGCGTGGCCAAACGTGGGAATTGGCACGAGGGTGGGATGTTGTAAGAAAAATGTGGGCAAAAGAGAACGGGCAGAGTTTATTGATAGCTTAAAAAAGTGAAAACATAAGAATAACGGGGCCAAACCCATTTTTTCCCATGTGTCCAGGAATTCCGAATAACTTAATAGTAAGTATTTTAACAGCGTTTTAAGTACAATGTACCTATTTTTCAAGCACAAACACAATAACAAAATTGGAAAATTTTCTAATTGCATTTCTCCTCGATAAATCTCTAAAAAAATCTAAGGGATAGAGAATAAAAGAGGAAATAGCTAAAAGACAAAAAAAACGAGGAACAGGGCGCATGGAGTTCCGGCGTTCAAAGGATTTTTGTGTAGTTTACGCACCTGCGGCGCGCAACGCGTTGAACCTTTTTAAAGGGGCTGGCAAGGCAAAACCGTGGTGTTTCGTCTGTGTCGCGCTTGTGAAACGTGACGCATACGTTCGCGATACGGCTACGTAATCAGTTACGCCTCGTCCAAGGTGTCGATAGGCGCATGCGTTGCGTGTCGCGGCGCGAGAACTCAGGCTCCGACTTGCAAAAAGCGCTCGAAAACTTCAAACGTCAGCGAATTGCACGTCATCAGGGAGCGATGATGATCGGGTGTATCGGAGGTGTCAAGGTGCGCGTCACTCCCCCCGAGATGCATTTACCAACCCCACACGCACACTTTTTCCACGATTTCTCACGCTTCAAAATGCGTGCATTTTTTTGTAGTTTTTGAGAGATCATCTCCATAATGGGATTCACGACGGATTTTTGAGATTTCGGAAATTCATCGAAAATTCCGGCTTCGAGCTTGTCGCTTCTTGCTTTTAAGACGAATAATTCCTAGTAATAAAATAGCGGCTATTTCATGGTGCTTTTAGTAGGTTTTGACTGCTAAAAATTCAAAGAAGGCTTTCAGAAAATCCTAAAAAAAGAGTAATTTTTGATCTTTTTTAGGTCGCCCCTCATGTATTTGATCTTTGAAAGCTTGTTTTAGGCTAAAAAATGGCATAGAATGTTAAACAAAAAAGTTGTAGTGCTAATTTTAAAAATTACATAGAAATAACAGTAAATAAAATAATAGTAAGTCCTCGAAATTTGAAGTTTTTGACCCTTTTTGGTAGCTTTTTACGCATATTCCATCCAGATTTTAATTTTAAAAAGCTGTTTTTTTACTTTAAAAAGAGCGCAGAATATCATAAAACAAGTTTATAGTTTTTTCTTCTACTACGTAATTTGAAAACCAAAACTTTCGCACTAAATCTCAGGTGTTAGGGCCCAACTTGGGGCCCACGTCTGGCCCCGCCACTTCCCGCTAGGATGGCTACAATGGCCGGTCTTTCTTGGCCGGGCTTCTTCTTCTTCTTCTTCCCGATACCAAACAGACCGTTTTCACGCCCCTCTTCCCCCCATTTCCTTTCGCCCCCCACCTAAACAACAGCCCGGTTTTGGCCATCACGCGAGAAGACAAATGACCACGTGTTTTTATACGATTTGTACCGTAATAATGCCGAGTTTCATAATAACGAATTTTTATAACGCCGAATTTTATGGCGTAATTTCATAACGCCGAATTTTCGAGCGTAATTTTTATAATGCCGAACTTTTTAGCATAATTTGATAATGCCGAATTTATAGGACGCGGAATCTGTCGAACGCCGAATTTTCATAAGCCCAGTTTTTTTATTATAAAAAAAAGATATGTGTTTGTATAGCGCTTGTTATAATGCCGAATTTTTATAACCCCAAATCGTCGCAACGCCGAATTTTTATAACGGCAAATTTTCATAATGCCGAATTCGGTTTATGTATGCTAATATGTGCTCGGGAAAGTTTTCGCTAGTAAACGCTAATTTTAAAATTTTAGCCTTATTCGAATATACATAATAATAAAAATATTTACAATATTAAAACTTTTCAATTTTAGTAAGGATCTAAATTTTAAGTAAGAATGCTATAAAACACGTTATCGTTTTCCTGCTAAAACTATGACTGGAGGAAAAAAATATGAGTTTACTGGTCAAAGCTTGGTCGAACAGTCCCGTGAGCATGTATAAACCGGATTCGGCCTTATGAAAATTTGGCGTTACATTCGGTTTTATAAAAATTCCACTTTGTGAAAATTCGGCATTATGACAATAATCCTTTTCCACAGGCTAGCGGCAGCTTCAGGACTTAATTGAAATATTCCCAGCCCGCTTTTTCAATTAATTTTTTTGGCGCAATAACATTTCCGTTGCGGGGGCGTTATGTTATTGTTCTTTCGGCCGGTCACTTTTTTTGCGCCCGGCCAGCAGCCCCGCCCATCAAATAAACATTTTGCTGTATTGCGGGCGGGCGGTCCCGGGGAATTTTTCGCCAGCAGAATTTACTACAGCTCATTTTCTCTGATATTTTTAGGAAGGGCTACTAGTTTCGAACTCGGTTAGCTTATTTTCCTGAATTTTCTGGTCATCGATTTCCTAGGTATTTCGCCGCGCTCGTGCAGGGTTCTTTGGTATCAACGCGGGGGGGGGAGGGTGTTTCTTCGGACCCAATTTTTTAAAATATTAATTTCGGAAGGGTTTCTAAACTGTTTTTTACTATTCCTAAACATAAAACGTAAATCGCTATAAACAATACAAAAATTTTTGTGATTTTCCACCAAAAATGGCAGTTTTTTGACCAAAATGTCAAATTTTTAAAAATTTTTCGAAGCTTATGGCTAAGTTTTCTGGCTAAAATCTAGTTTTATTCTACAAAAACATTATTTTAATACTTGCTATAAAGTTATTCGGCATTTCGAGACATATGCAAAAATTTTTCTCCCCCCGATAACGCAAAAGAACCGGCACAGCAAGCCATAGCAATGCCTTGTCCGATCCTTTAAAAAGAACCATCCCAACCCAATTTTGATGTCCGCAAAGCTTTAGAGCAGCTAAAGCCTGTACCCCAGCATCAGATAAGAGGCTGGTATCGCCCACCGGGGCGAAGGGTCCGGATTGGTGTGCTTTCATGAGGGTTGCTCTGTGTCTTTCCCCCTCCATCGTCTGTTTATGTTTGCCTAAATGGTGTCTCTTTAAGGGGGTAAGAAGCGGCTAGGGAAGAGAGAGAGAGAGAGAGAGAGAGAGAGAGAGACGGCTCTCCAGCTGCCCCCCCGATTTTACATGCCAGATAGCCCGTTGGACAGCCGCGAACCGGAAACATAATGTTTCGGGCGGATTTTAGGGTGTGTGCTTCCAAATTTTGGGGCTTTTTCTTGTTTTCGCTGAATTTTTCGAGGACTATTAATCTCGGAGCGGCTGAAATTTCTAACATGCTTTTAAACGCGGTTTTTCAAACTCTAAGCCTCTGGAAAAACGAAGCTAAGCTTAAGCCTAGGGATTAACTTTCCAACGAAGCCGAAGCTTAACCTGAGCCAAGCGAAGCTTAGCGCCAAGCCAAGCCCTAAATGACCCCATGTTTACCTCATAAGCCAATTTCGGCTTACGAAAAGCTAACTGGGGCTTAAGCCCAAGCCTAAGCTAAGCATAGTTAAAGCTAAGTTAAGCCTAGGCTTAAGCTAAGAAGCAAGTAGCTTAACCTCAATCCATTAATTTCGGATACATAAATATAAATACATAAATCGTGCAGGCCCTTTGTTTTGTTTCTGCACTATTCTCGCTGTATGCATTGTTTATTCTCTCGGCGCCGAGATAAGCGCCGGATGGGGGGGGAGGGACGAGTCGAATTAATTCTCACTTTCTTCTGATCTTATCTCCGCCCAAATCTAGCACGCGTCGACGGTTCCGAAAGCCGTTCCTCCCCCGATCGGCCCAAATTTGGTTCAAGATTTTTGAATCTTTAGTGATTTAGATAATTAGAGATCTTCTTGGGTTCTTTTGCATTATCGGGCATTGGTCGAAAAATCGATATTTGCAACATTTTAATAAAATTTTGTAAAGTTTTCATGTTTAGAAACAGTAAAAAAACATTTAAAAAACGTTTCCACTATTTATATCTGAAAAATTGGGTCCTAAGAAAAACGTTGGTTGCCCCCGATAATGCGAAACAACCTTTTCTAGATATAAATAAATCTGTTTTGATTTTATCATTTATTTTTCGGGATAAATGGTGGAAATTGATATCGATATTTTGCTATTTGTTTTTAACCCGAAATCGAGGCTTTCCAGTCTAGCCATTGCATTATCCCACCCCACAATCCGACAAAGCCCTATGTCGCAAAGGGCGTCCGACCGTAACCGGCGGCTATTGTAGTGTCGTGTACTCTTCAATGCTCTCACGCTCTCTGCAGATCCAATATAGGGTTCGCCTATATTGGAAAATAGGGTTCGCGAAACCCAAGTCTAACAAGGGAAGGTGTTTGGGTCAGGTGTGGAAATGTGGAAACGGTGCGGTATCGGTTCAAAAGCCTGCGCAGAACTCATTTTTAGACCACAAACTTAAAATGCTTATAACTTTTTAATTAGGGGTATTGTGCAGAAAACGACTTAGCTCACCTTGTTCCGTTTTCAATTTTCTATCCAATGGCCAATTTTCAGAAAGGTTTGACACCTGACCCAAACAACCTTCCCTTGTTAGCCTCAACCGTCGTAATCTCCCAAAACTGATAACATGAAATCCACTAGAATTATTAGCCCAGAGAGGACGCAACTTTACGCTTCTTCCCTAATTCAAACCAAACCTCTTCCTGTCACTGCCCCTTTAAAAAAGGTGCCAAACGGAAAATGTGTCCTCGCTCTACTCTCCTCTCCAGCTGAACCAGTCCATCCCCCATTCGACATACTCTCCGAGCCCCATTTTTTCCCGCCTTCGCCCCCATCCGCCCCGCTGACTGACCCCCCAAAAACGGCTGGTCGCCTTCTCTCCATGCGAATCTCTAGTTACTCTCACTCCCTGTCTCTCTCTCTCTCTCTCTCTCTCTCTCTCTCTCTCTCTCTCTCTCTCTTCTCTCTCCCTCCCTCCACATTCGAACACACCCTCCAATTCCGGGACTGGAGTGTCGTGTTTTGGCGCCGGGCCGATTGATAAGGGCTTTTGTTCACTTTTCGATTGTTGCCAGATTGTTTGGTGTAGGTGCACTGGTTTTTCGCGAGGTTCCAATGGATTCAATAACTAGATCTGCCTGCCCTTTCCCAAAGAATCTCTGCTAGCCTGCCCCTTTCCCAAAGAATCCCTGCTTGTCTGCCCTTTCCTAAAGAATCTCTGCTAGACTGCCCTTTCCTAAAGAATCTCTGCTAGCCTGCCCTTTCCTAAAGAATCTCTGCTAGCCTGCCCTTTCCTAAAGAATCTCTGCTAGCCTGCCCTTTCCTTAAAGAATCTCTGCTAGCCTGCCCTTTCCTAAAGAATCTCTGCTAGCCTGCCTTTTCCTAAAGAATCTCTGCAGTAACAAACAAATGCGAATAGAACGTAGGCACCAGGGGCACCGATTACGCAATGCAATCTATTAGGTTTGCCGGCTGGCGTTCCGGATGTGGAAATCTTCTCCTTCTTTCTACTTTCTCCCAATTGTCGTAAGCCCAGATCAAAAAAATAAAAATTCTATTTGGATTTCCCAACCCTCCTTCGACAAAAAAATAAAATCCATAAAAATTCTCGTTTATCGGCACCTACTGCGAGATTTTTGGGGGTCCCATTTTTAATCCCCGGCCTCGTCAATGCCACCGCTGCCCTTTTCTGGCCATTTTTCGTATTCAGCGGGCCATCGGGGGGGGGGGGGGATGGCCATTCGTCGGCCATATTTTGGAATAATCATCCTTTGTTTTGGCCCGATCTCCACCCCCCAGCACTGCGGAATTGAGAAATGCTCCACCCCCACCAGCGCTTGGAATATCGATTCGGTTAAAATGTTGGAAACAGATCGGCAGTTTCTCGCTCTCTCTCACACTCTCTCTCTCTCTCTCTCGCTCTCTTTCTCACTGGTCAGACTAGCAGGGATCCTTTAGGAAATTGAGAGTTTGCAGAGCGTTTTAGGTGACAGCATGCTGGCAGTGATTTTTTAGAAAAGGGCAGGCTTGCAGAGATTCTTTAGGAGGGGCAGGCTAGCAGAGGTTCTTTAGGAAAAGGCAGCTAGCAGAGATTCTTTAGGAAAGGCAGACATGGCAATCCCGGCCGGCCTAGCCGCACGGCCGAGCCGCCGGCCCAATTTCCATAAAAACCCGGCCCCATACGAGCCGCGTTAATGACTTACTTCCGGAAACCCGGCTTCCCGGCCCAGCCGGCTTTTGGTTGCGGCCCGGCCAAGCCGGTCCGGCCGAGCCGGGAAACCGGAAGTTGTTCAATTACGTGAGAATACGTGAATCCTATGCAAAATTGGGAATGGAAATGCCCAAATTTCTATGGTGGAGTGATTTTTCTCTTACCATAAAGCTAATTATTGATTGAATCCGCAATTTGCGTACCGGAAACGCGAAAATCTCATTTGGGTCCGGCTTTCCGGCTTTTCAAAAGCCGGCGGCTTGGCCGGGGCTCCGGCCTCAAAACATGAAAAAGCCGGGGCCGGACCGGAAGCTCCGGCCCAGCCGCGCGGCTCGGCCGCATTCTAATTTTTCCGGCCGAAAAAAGCCGGCGGCCCGGCCGTTTGCCATGTCTGAGGAAAGGGCAGGCTAGCAGAGATCCTTCAGGAAAGGGCAGGCTGGCAGGGATTTTTTAGGAAGTCTCCACCAGCGATTCCACCCCCATCCAATCAACACCTATAAAAAGACAGGCAACCCCGGCTCGTTAGGGGAGCAATCAGCCGTTGTGTGACAGGGTGTGTGTATGTGATAGAAAAAGCCTCGATAATTCCCCCCATCATCAAGGTCATCCACTTCCCCCCTCCAGCACACGGACGCTCACATTTCCAGTGCCAATTAGATACATTACAGCTGGCTTTTAAAGATTATAACAATCAGTAAAAAAAGGTTCTTTTGCGTTATCAGGGGGACCAACTTTTTTCCGGGCCTAATTTTTTAAAAATCAATAGCGGAAGTATTTCTAAATAATTTTTTACGCTACCTAAACATGAAAACTAAACAAAACTTCCTTAAGAAATGCCAAAAAATATCGATTTTACGACCACAAATGTGACTTAAAAATTTTTAGACCAAACGTGGCTTATTTTTGACCGAAATGTCGACTTTACAAAGCGTTTTAGATAGTTTTTCTGGTTTAAATCTAGTTATTTTTTACTAAAAACACAACACACCCCCCCCCGATAATGCGAAAGAACCAGCTACTGTATTTAAACTTTTAAAAGTCTTAAAATCTTTAAAGGCTATTTTTAGAGACTGAAACGTATCAAAGATCATTTTCTCTCACTTTCTATAGCGTGGGTATCTTAAAAATATTAAAAATACGCCGATTTTGCTTTGCAGATGTTCTAATGGCCAACCGACTGTCCTTAGCCGAGCGGTTGGGCAAGCTGACGGATAGTCAGGACAAGTAGGTTTTAAAAGGGACAAAAAAATTAACGGGGGAGGGAGCAATTTTTCCCTATTTAGCTATAAAGAGCTTATAAAAAATCATACAAATTCTCGAAAATTTTTGACTTTTTGGTTAAAACTTTATGAAACTGACCAAAAACGTCAAAATTTTGAATTTTCAAAATTTTAAAAGAAGTTTTTAGCATTTTCTAGCCGTCAAAAACTATGAAAAACGCGCTAAAAATACATTATATATTATCAGTAGGCTTCAAGCAAAAAGTGGCTTCCCCTGTTAAAAATCACCCCCCGCTAACAGTCCAGAACCAAAATGATCAACCGCGCCTTGCCAGTCCCTTTAAGATTTTAAGAGACAAGTCGTGTTTAGATGGCGCTCCCGTAACGAGAACCAGACGCCGGAGCCCAAGCCCAAAACCGACATCAAGAACCTGATGGCCAAGCTGGGCAATGTGGGTCTAGCTAGCAAGCATTGAGCACGAGCTCATAATTAGGCCCGAAAACTTGACGAATAGGTCCATTTTAGTCACAAGAAGACTGGCGTCACCGTGTGCGGAAGGACGATCCGCCCTCCAAGTCTAGCCCCCGGAAATCGGCGAAATTGGATCTTTTCCAAAATATTCATCCCCAGGCGGTAAGACCTGAAATTTGGGAAAGAATAGCAAAGACCATTTGAGAAACTGACAAGAGCACAAGGTAGGCTAGCAGAGGCTATTTGAGATACTGACTAAAAGAGGAAGGCTAGCCGAGACCATTTGAGAAAGTTACAAAAAAAGGTAGGCTAGCAAAGACCATTTGAGAAACTGACTAAACAGGCAAGCTAGCAAAGACCATTTGAGAAACTGACAAGAGCACAAGGTAGACTAGCAACGATCCTCTAGGAGACCGACAAAAGCACAGGGCAGGCTAGCAAAGACCATTTGAGAAAGTGACTAAAAAGGAAGGCTAGCAACACCTATTTGAGAAACTGACTAAAAAGGAAGGCTAGCCGAGACCATTTGAGAAACTGACCAAAAGGTAGGCTAGTATGGACCATTTGAGAAACTGGCAAAAAGCGCATGGTAGGCTAGCAAAGCCAGTTTGAGAGACTGGCTAAAAATGTAGTCTAGCAAAGACCCCTTGAGAAAGTGACTAAAAAGGCAGGCTAGCAGAGAGCATTTCGGAAACTGCCAAAACACAAGGTAGGCTAGCAAAGGCCATTTGAAAAACTGACTATCGCAGAAGGCAGACTAGCACAGACAATCTGGGAAACTGACAAACGCACACGGTAGGCTAGCAGAGACCATTTGAGAAAGTGACAACGGCCTTTTGAGAAGGAAAGACCTCATAAAAGCTCAAGGCAAGCTAGCAGAGACACCCTCAGCAAATTCCCACAAACTATGGACATGCTAGCAGAGAGAATTTGCAAAAAATCGTCCAAACCCGATTGCAGACCGCCGCCCCATCCAAGGCGAACACCATCTACAACCTCGATTCGGGGCTGGGCAACTTTTTCGCGGCGACCGCTACGGTAGGAGTGGAGATGTCAGATCCGTAAACAACGACATTTAGCCTGTTACAACCACCGAATCTGCTCATCAAGATGTTGCCGATGTGGATTTGGATAGCATCAAAGCTTCACAAAAGTATATCTATCGGAAAAAAACAACAATAAGTAAAAATTTTAGATTAATCACCCCGCGCCGACCTGTCTCTAGGCCCGGACGACCTGGTGCTCGAAAGGTTTGTCTTCCTGGCCCCTAGAAAACCCAAGTTTAGGCCCTAGTGGCGGCCGCCGAACGGCTTCAAGCCATCGAAGCCGAACCAGTGTTTTGCGAAGAGGACGCGAGAGATCACCTCATTATCGAGAAGATTCTCGACGACGATAGGGATCAGCCGATCGCAACGAGTGCCAGGCGGGGGCTGCAGGTAAGCAAAAGGTTTGGTGTTTCCAATATTCTTTTAATTAGTCCATCGAAAACTTCGACCTCGCCAAGTCGGCGCTGAAACAGGCCGACCCGACGTCACCGTTTCCGGATCTGATGCTCATTCGGATTATGGGTTAGTCAATCGGTACCTATCTCTTTTGGTATGCCCTACCCTTAAGAATCTCCGCTAGCCTGCCCTTTCCTAAAGAATCTCTGCTTGGCTGCCCTTTCATAAAGAATCTCTGCTAGCCTGCCTTTTCCTAAAGAATCTCTGCTACCCTAACCCTTCCTAAAAATCTCCACTTACGTTAAGCCTTCTTTTGTAGGCGAAAAGCTGATGGACGTGCGACTTGTCTGTCCAAAGGCCTCCTCCGTACACCAACATGCTGCCTTTCTGGTGGTCAGCCCCAATCGGTTGCTCGCCTACAACGGCGCCTACAGTAATATCATCGAAAAGAACAAGGTATGTGCCAGGTTAAAGGCAGGTCTGACCTTGCAGGCCGTCCAAATATCGAAGGAGATCCTGCAGAAGAAAGACCTTTTCTGCGCGGCCAAGTCGGCAGAAACGTACGAGGGCGATGCGCCGGCTTTTTTCAAAGTGCTTGGAGGTAAGTTTGCGGATTTTTTAAAGGAGCTAGAACAGCTTGATGCCATGCCCATTTTGAAGAATCTCTGCTAGCCTGCCCTTTCCTAAAGAATCTCTGCTAGCCTGCCCTTTCCTAAAGAATCTCTGCTAGCCAGCCCTTTCCTAAAGAATCTCTGCTAGCCTGCCCTTTACTAAAGAATCTCTGCTAGCCTGCCTTTTCCTAAAGAATCCCTCCCGCTGCGCGGCTCACAACCATGCAAAAAGATCCACAAAATTCAGGCGGATCCCCAAATGAAGCGTACCTCCGCCCCGCGGAAGCATTCGAGAAGCTCTCCTCCGAGGTGAACCTCGTACTCCGCGTAACGGATGACTATCGTGTTACTACGGTAGCCAAGGGCGAGCGGCCAAGATTCCGGATGTTACAACCAAAAGAGGTCAGAAAATCGGGCTATCTTAAAAAAATCAATTTTAGACCCTAATCTTCGACTTTGGGTCCGAGATTTACGTGTGGAGTGGAAGGGACGCGAGGAAGACGAATGGAAACTACGCCAAGGAGTATGCGAAGAAATTGGTGAGTCGAAGAAAAATAGAACCATCCTTTCCTCAACCATTTTCAGGCCAAAAACGGGTTCAGCTGCCAGGAGGCGATGTTTGGGTGTGAGATGCGAGTGGAGCGACCGAATTGGACGATTCTACGACACCTTCATCAGGTTATTTTTGGAGCGAATTTAGGCCAAAATCCCGACAGGCGAAAATCTGGTTCTTTATGAAAATCTCCAAAATCTGATTCAATTGTTCTTTTATCGCGGGGGAGGCAACCGATTTTTTTGTTGAAGATCTGATTTTTCAAATATAAATCGTGAAGATGGTTCGCAACGGTTTTATACTGTTCCTAAAAGTGGAAACATTATAAATTGTAGATTAAAAACTAGTAAAAATCGCGATTTTTTGACTAAAAATGGGTAATGGCTGACCGAGGTTTCGCCTTTCAAAATTTTTGGCAAGTTTTTAGATAGTTTTTCTAGTAGAAATATATTTATTTTATCTATTAAACACTTCCGATTAAAATACTAGACATTTTTAGACGGATACGAAAAATTTCGCCTCCACCCCCGATAAACCCCCCCGATAATGCGAAAGAATCGGATTCTCATTCCCAGGGCATCCAAGACATCCTCTTCTCGTCGAAATTCTGGGACTGGCAGTCCAGCGAGCTGAAGCACATGATGCGAACACCGGTGGTGGTCGATAAATATGCTTGCTTGGTGAGTCTTAAGAAATTTTTGACTTTACCAGTCCTTTAAAGACGCTCGTAAGTAAAAATTGCCGTGTTGGTGGACCGAAAGGGGTACAGTCACTACCCCGAAAAGTCACTACCCCGAAATAATTTGCATGATTTTCATAGGAAAACCGCATGAAAACTGGATTTTTCCGGGAAAAACAATGCTATCATTTTTCGGGGTAAACGATTTCGGGGTAGTGACTTTTCGGGGTAGTGACCGGACGCCGGACCGAAAATATGGATTACAAGTCAACGAACAAGGCTAAAATTCTAAAAGCCCTTCAATAAAGTTCGTTGCCAAGAAAACTAGACATTTTCGGGCAGAATCGACTTCGCGCACAAGGGGATTACATGTCGTAATGCCCGCCAGGGCGCATTTCTCGAAACCGCCGATTCCCAGGCCAATTTCGTTACTCAACGCAGCTAGAGTGTGTAAAATCACGTGCAAATTCACGCATTTTACCCCCAAATGGCGGGGGTTAGCAGACGGCGAACGTTTTTTGCCAAGAATCAAGAGGCTAAGGGGTGGACGAGACCCCTACTTTAAACCTCGTTCCCTAAACGTAGCCGCTAGGCAAGTTTTGTCAGCTCCTGACAAAAAACCTGCTTTAGACACCCCAACGGCGTGATCCCGAAGACCAAGCGGGAGCTCTGGCTTCACGGCTACGCGCCTCCGAGCACCCAGCACCAAGTCTCAACCTTGAAAACTTCGATTTTGAGCGCGAAACAAAGGTTTGCCGCTCACTCACACTTCTCGGCAACCAAGAATTTCAGGACGTCATCACCGAAGACATCCGGTTTTGGAGGTTAAAAGATGAGGAGCTAGAGGAAATCGGTAAGTCCAAGCCGTCTCGGGTGAGCTTAAATTTTAGAAAAAACGAATGTCCTGTGGAGTGACCAGTGCTATGTAGTTAGATGGCAGTACCGGATTCAGCTGTCAGGTGAGTATAGAAATGTCATGAAGAGGTTAAAACTGCTCTGATTATACCGCACGATAAAATTAAACAGCTACGAAAATCGTGGAATGACGGTACGGTCCTTTGGCGTTAACGGGGGGGGGGGGGGGGGACCAAATTTTCCCCGTAATTGCTTAACCACAAAATATAAACCATTTTCATAGGATTCTACAGTTTTTGGAGATAAAACGCTCATAAAAATTTGAAACTTTTTGGTCAAAAATGTCTAAAAATGACCAAAAAAACGTTCAATATTTTGAATTTTCAAAACTCAAAATGTTTTTTCTTAGCTTTCCAGCAATCAAAAACTACTCAAACGCTATAAAAATACATTATGTATTATCAAAAGGAGGAAATAAATAGTGCTTTCCCCTGTTACCACCCCCGCCCCGCTAACAGCTGGTAACAGCATTACCAGACGAAACGCGCGACAAATTCTATAGTCCTTCTGTTCTGCCGTTTAACGTCACTACAATTCCTAAAAAATTTAAATAAATTAAATTCCTGTCTAATCCCAATGTCAGGAATTCGCCGGCTCAACAACGGCGAGGAGGTCGAGAGGGAGACGGGCAGGGAGCGACTGGCCTATTTCTATTGGCTCGGCCGCGAGACGACACCAAAACAGCAGGGTTGGTCCTGGTTTTCGAGATGGCTAGCAGAGATCCTTGCGGAAATCCCGGATCCACCAACGGATTCCTTCAGGTCTGTGCGCCCTGAAGCTGTCCTACATGGCGCACAACATGCCGCATGTTCGGCAGGAACAAGGGGCCGAGCTGCCCGTTTTTCTCGAGCTGTTTTCCGGAAATCTTGTGATACGACAACCTGAACAGGTGAGCGAGTCAAAGAAGAGCGCGTCTTACTAGGGCTGGGAAGTCAAAATTGTGTCGAAATTGCAAATTGGCGCTTTTGAATCTTGGAAAAACACCTTGAAATTGCAAAAAACCCCCAAATTTGAGAGAGCGTGAATTACATGTCGTAATGTCCGCTACATCACTCAATTCATCCATCGCGCCGATTTTGATAATTAAAACAGCTAGATCGGCAAAAACCTCGAAAAACACAAAAATCACGGTCAGCATTTGCAAATTCACGCGTCTATCCAGCTCCCACAAAGCTACGTTCTTTCAGAAAGAGCTTTTCTTCGTGGTTCGCGGCAGCGCGAAGCCGGAGTGTTCGCTCGAGCAGCTGGCGCAGATTTGGCCGCTGAGGAGTCACGCAGTGTATTTGGAAGCCAAGGGTTTGTACTGGTTATAACAAGCGAAAAGTTACAAAAAAGGCCGCACGTACAACAACTTACAAAACGCGCATCATGAGTACAAAATTATCGATCCGTTTCAGAAGGCCAACCCGCCCTTCTGCACGTCGGCGCGCATTGTCAAGAGGTTCACGTCGCAAACGGGCTGAGAATGGCCGAACTGTTGTCGATGGATGGGTTGTGCACAGAGGGCAAGGTATAGAAAATACTCTTCTGCTTCTTAAAAAATTCGGCGCTATTGCGGTTTGCTGGCCCCACTTATATCGGGCCAAAACTGATTGTTTCCGGGCTAGTTTTTTGCGCTGATTACGAAAAACCACATCCCGAATCGCGAAAGTTCTGTTTTCCAGGGAAAAAACTACATTTTTTTTATTTTAGGTTTGGGTTTGCACGGGGTAACTAGATTTGAATTGAGAGGCCTGTACCCTAGTGGAAAAACTTTTCCAAAAAGATTAGTTCATTGCAACCGTTTTTACCTAAAAACCCTTTCTGGTAATTATTTACCGACTTTATCACACAAACTGCCTTTTTGGGCGAGTACCGTGAACCGGTATAAATTGGTATAAAAACGTATATATGTATCTATAATTTTTACTAACGCAATTTTTACGAACTGCGGTAGTGTTTTTCGTAATCAGCGCAAAAACTAGCCCGGAAACAATCAGTTTTGGCCCGATATAAGTGGGGCCAACAAACCGCAATAGCGCCAAAAATTCAACAAGCGCATCTCCTTGATCAAATTCCTCGTTTACAGCCCGCCTCACTCCTACAGGGAGACGATCCGAGGTACGAATGGGTGATCGCGAAGGGCAGGACACGGGCACCAAGGCTGTTTAGGTAAGAAAACACGATTTTCCAGCCCGATGTTTATTTAGACTGTACGATGTTGATGGCCATGAAGTTACGTCAAATCAGTATCACCCCTCGGCAGTTGCCGCCTTCCCACATGCACAGGTGCGTTCTACAGTTGTCGTCAAAGGGGGGATAAAACGGCACAAGTCAACCGTCGAGTTCTTTCGCATTATCGGGGGGGATTTTTTGCATCGGTCTAGACATGCCTGGAAACGTAACAGGAAGTATTTTTATAGTGCTTTTAGGAAAATAAAACTATATCTCAAAATGAACAACCATCTACAAACTTTAAAAAACTTTTGAAAACACCGATGTTTGAAAACGAAAATCGAGTTCTTTGCTATTTTTTTCAAAAAACTTGCCAAAATTTTTGAATCATGTTTTTAGTAAAATAAAAAGATATTTCAACTAGCAAAATATCTACAAACTTTACAAAGGTTTGAAAAAGTCAAAACTTTGGTGAAAACGGCTGTTTTTGGTCTAAAAATCGATATTTTTGTCTTTTTCCATAAAAATTTGTCACGTTTTATGTTTAGAACTAGTAAAAAATAGTTAGAAACGCTTCCGCTATTTATAATTTAAAAATGGGATCCTTAGAAAAACGTGTTCCCACCCCCGATAACACGATAGAACCATCAAAACCATCAATAAAATCCAAAATCCAGACCCAACTCCGCGACACAATCTTGGTGGACGCCGGCGGAGCACTGTGGGTTTGGTCCGATGGCACACCATCGACCCATTGTCTCGACACGGCAACCAGGTAAAAAGCCAAGATCCCTAAACTCGTCTGACTCGATTCTCTAGGTACTGGCACGGTCGCGAGGGGCGATGCACGGTGGTGGAGAAGAACAACGAGCCGGCCGAGTTCAAGGCCCTCTTCCAGGAGTGGAATAATTGGCCGGAAGACGCGGAAAACACTACTCCAGGTTCGTCAAACTATACGAACTACACGACGCTTTTTAGAGGCAAGCCCACCCCGCCCATTGGCCGATTGTTTATCGGAACGTCGGCGAACTTTTACGCCGGCCCAGCTTCGACAACGCGAATCCCTGCCGGCCGGTCTTGATCTCAGCCGACTGCATAAATATTTGAACGACGAGGACTTTGGGAAGGTCAGTTGACAAAACCGGTATAACCAAGTCGGTTCTGGACTGTTAGCGGGGGGGGGGCAATTTTTAACCCCGGGGAAACCACTTTCTGCTTTTCCACCTGTATCTATATTTTGACGGTATATAATGTATTTTCATCAGGTTTTTATTAGTTTTTGAGTGCCATGAAGTCATAAAAAATTTAGTCGATCTGAAAATTCGAAAATTTTGTCCTTTTTGGTCATTTTTCATCTATTTTTGACAAAAAGTTTGTTTTTATATCTAAAAACTATGTAAAATTATATCAAATTGTTATAGGGCGGTAGAGAATACCAGGGAAAAATTTGGTTCCCCCCGCTAACAGTCCAGAACCGACAAGTATCCTAAATAATAAAGATGCTTAAAAAAGTATCCTAATCCACGTGTTTTACTAGAAAAACAAACAAAAAAATGTTTAGGAATTCGGCATGTCTCCCAAAGACTTTGACGCGCTGCCAGCCTGGAAACAGAACCGGATGCGGCAAGAAGCAAAGTTATTCTAGAAGAATCCTAGAATTCAAGAGTTCGATTCAAAAATCCCCTTTTCGATTTGTACAGAACCCGCCGATTATTTCTTGCGCTTTATGCCTTCTATGCTTCGTTGGTGCTTTATGTTGCCATTTTTATGATAAAGCCTCAAATACCCCGGAGTTTCTACGCGGGCATTAAAAAAACTTATATATAAGTGTAAGCGCCTCAAATAACGCGCAAAACGAGCACCCATTTTTAAACTCTGATTTTTAAGTTTTAAAGTTTTTTAAGGAGGTTCAGGTCCAGTTTCAGCTAGTTTTTTAACAACGCTAAACTACCCAAAAGTTAATAACAAACTATTAACTCAAAAAACCCCAACAAACTTTTGCCCCATAGAAAACTTGCAGATTCGCTTCAAGCCCATCAATATCGTCTTGTTCCGCCACGCTGACGGGCAGGCTAGCAGGGACCATTTGAAGGCGCTCATCGGTCGCTGTCTTCATTTTGCCGCCGCTTAACCGATACCTGATGGAATTAATGAGAGCATAATCGAATTCCTTACCTTATTGTCATGCAAAGGCTTGATGCCCATCAAATTTGGCAGGCTAGCAGAGATTCTTGAGGAAGCAATGTGCGGAGGGAGCCTGAAATCAATCAAATTTAAAAATAAACAACGTTATACTCAAAACCGCCTAGAAAAAGCAGGAAAAACCAGAGATAATTATCATTTTCAAGAAAAAAAAGAAAAAGAGCGGGGACGATTATAAATTTTTATTAAAAACATGCAAAAAATTGATTTTCGATTAAAAATCGCCCTTTTTGAATAGGATTTAGATTTTTCAAAACTTTTTAAAAGTTAATAGTTTTTAGATAGTTCTTCTAGTGGAAATACAGTTATATTTTACTAAAAATACTATTAAGACGCTTCTTATTCAGTTTATTAAGTTACTAGGCATTCCTAAGTCAATACAAAAAGGTTACGGTAACAAAATTATGATTTTTACATCCGCCGTTCCTTCCCCCGAAATCCAGACCATTTTTTGGGTCAATTAACCACCCCGCCCAAGCCTTTTTTCCGTTTACGACCCGACAATAATTATTCTAACAGATTCCTCGACTCACCCGCTTATCGCATGCCTGAATTTACGGGCTTTTCGCGATAAAAACACCGCATTTGCCCCGTTTTCGTTTTCACGCGGGGCAACGAAACTCGCATCGGCCGCTTTCAAGGCAATTTATGACCCTATTGGAGTATTTGAAAGTGGGTTTTCGGCAATTCCACCTTGAGCTTGATCGACAGAGCGGTAATGAACTTTGCAGTCTATCATGAGCGGCCTATTCAATCGACTTACATCGAAAAGCAAGGGTGAGCCGGTCCAGCCGGTGCGCGAGATCACCCGAAACCGCCCCGGGTCGGGACACAGCAATGTTTCTCAAGACGGACCCCAGGCGCCAGTCGGTCAGTCATTCGTTTTCGCAGAAATTAAACTTATAACGTTGTAGAAGCCCAAGCACTCTACAATTCGCCGGGCCCGCACCCCAAATATAAGTATCTGCAGTTCCGCCGAGGAGAACGCCTGAAGATTCTCAGAGAAGCGTACGTTTTCAGTAATTTGACGCTTCGTTCTTTCGCATTGGGCATTTTGTTGTATGAGTCTACAAATCTCTACTAACATAATCTGAAACTTAACCTAACAACCATCTAAACACTTTCAAAATATAGAAATTTCGGCCAAAAACGGTCAATTTGGTCGAAAAACCGATATTTTTGCATTTTTAATAACCGTTTGTAAAGTTTTCGTTTTTGGAATAGTAAAACACAGTTTAGAAGTTGTGTACAGTTGTTTTCGCCCGAGCAACCCCCCGATAATGTGAAAGAACCTGAAGCTTTTTGCGATCGCGGCTCTGCCCTCATTTCGGGCGTGGACTCCGATAACCGGCAACTAAGATGCATGCGAATTTGCCCGGATGCACACCCAAATTGATAAGATTTTATCGCTGGGCACTGAAGCTGGCTTGGCCAAGACTTGGCGAGGCGGTCGTGTCACAATTTCAGATTGAAAAACCAAGGAAATTAATAAAGGGCGTGCCAAAAAAAGAGGCTCCTAGCGGTCCGCAGTCCGACTTTTACGATTTAGGTATCTATCGAAGGATCTTGTCGAGCTGAGGTCGAACTTTTGAATAATAA